>JAECUM010066587.1:0-12768 GCA_016617855.1 Megalonaias nervosa | reverse complement strand
AAAGCCTATAATGAGAAATACTTCTATTCCCTTACATCAATAACCTCCTTCTCGATTTACAGTTGTACTAAGCGACCATCGATAACGTAATGTTCAATGTGGCCATACGTATTCGGGCGTGTACTAGACTCGTCTGCCTGATTGTGTCTATGTATTACATCATCCAGTCCAACTCTATAGGTCATTTAAAACGGATATCTGTGCGATAATCTTTAAGTGCTACTTGATATCTAGAACATTTATTGTACGTGTCGACTGTTCTTTAAAACTGATTAGATATGATTACGATGTTCGACGAGGCCATGTTTTAGTACACTCTTTGAATCCCACTAAATCAATACAGAACATAGGAACAAATAATCTGGTCACTGTCTAATAATTGGATCTTCTTTGCTGTATTCAGGTTATCTAGAAGCCAATAAATGCACGAACTCGCCGTTCTCTGTTAAAGACTGCATTTATTCCACTACATATACGGGTTAACTGTATATATATTTTATATATTCTTCATCAAAGAAGAAAACTGCCAAATAAATCAGATAGCTTAAATCATTTCTTAAAATCGGTATAATCGGTCAGTCTATATAAGTGGACACCATATTGATTTCGAAAGAAAAATATTTGATCTCGCAACAATATATAATACTCTGATATCGAGCATAAATTTAAAATGCATTCAAATATATCAAAACATTATGCATTGGATGGTCACGCTTTTGATTTTAGATGACAAATAAATCTGAGTAGTCTTCCGAATGTAAACATAACATTAATTCAGGCTCCAGAGATTTATTCCTGCTAGCCACTGGTTGCTACGTGGTTTTCTTCAGCATAAAATTTCCTGTTGTTAGATGCCAACGATATACATGATTTAAGGACAACAAAGCATTGAGGTTAATACTGTATAAATACAAAACTTACCTCATACTTTGTGATTAATACTGTAATAATTTTGGAGTCTGCGCAGTTGTTTATAACTCTCGATTTTAAGGATTTCTTAGATATTTGTGATTACTTGTTTGATTCTGGGAAGTCGGTGCTAGGGATATAGTCCTCAGTCCGAATAATTAGCCAATTACTAGAAGCAAACGTCACGGAGTGAAGTGTTGGTGAGATTTCATGATGGCGTGGTTTTCTTTTAGTGAATTAAGGTCACAGCCGCATGTGGTCCCTGTAGTTCTGTAGTCTCTATTAAAATCTAATTGTTGAATTGATTGTGCGACTCTATATGCAGTATTTATGTTTGGGGACTGGTATAATGCACAATGGAATAAACAAGAAGGGACTGTTCCGTCGTCGTCGTTTATTGTTGCTATGATGATAACTATGGTGTAGAGTTACAGGCGAAATGAAGCTTAAAATCATGATTTTACTGGCCTAAGGTGGCATAGTAAAAATAGTTCCATGTATTAGGTTGTTGAGTTGTATATTTTCACGGCTTGAAATACTGGCGCTTCGTTATGGAAATGTAATGAGGATAAACCAGAAAGTTGTGAGGTTGACAGGAAGTTGTGATGTACATGTGTAGTTGGGAGATTTGTGGTCATGTATTAATTAGATTAAAATTATTTATAGTCTGGACTCTTTGAATTTCCAGTTTACAACAGTAGTTGTATGGAAGTCCTTGGAAGATTCAAGGGGAAACATGTGACTTCTAGCGGGATTCACGCCAGGGTTGAAGTCGCTCGCTTAAGAAACCCCTTTGGCTGATTACAATGCGTTTTAAGTACAAAATCTTACCATATACTCTGTGGTGAACACTGAATAAATACAAACTTACTTTGTATGTCTAAAATATATACATACCGTCTGAAATGTTACATTTTTTTATCAAAACAGTGACTGTTCTGTTAAATGTTAAAATTTGTTTCGAAATAGTGAATTTTATGTTATGTGAACATTGCTATAGGTATTTCGTGGGGAATTTGTGATTTAAGTTTGAATCGCCTAATTGCATCCTCTAAACAGGTATAAGGCATTTAATCGAGTTTTTGTTGTTTAACTTCATTAGATTATGCAGGATATATTTGATAATCATTCATGTTTCATATATCAGTACGAAGAATCTCATTACTTATTGTGTTTCTGCGAATGTGTACAGATGGATGTGTCTTCCTAAAAATTATAGTTAAAAAATCGAGTCTACAAAATCAATTGATCTGATACAAAGAGATTGGAAAAGTGTATGGTATCCAAGCACTAAACGCTGATATGTCTCAAACCAATGCATACATTCGGATCATGGCAAGTAAGTAAAGAATGAGGCAGATACTAGCAAATCCAAATAACTCTATCTCAGAACTTACAAATTTTCAAAATGCATACCTCCGTTTATAACGCAAGTACTGCTCCTATTCGTTTGAAACACAATCTTTGGCGGAGAGGCGGGGTGGGGGTGATACATCTAATTATTTGATACTGTGAAAAATTTAAATAAATCCTGTTCCTGAAATGGGCTGTAATAAAAATATAATAAATAAAATTAAAACCATTTTATTAGAATGAACATTGATGGTAGGCTCGAGTTACCATGACGACTCTTGGCTGGAATTGCTCCAAGAGCATAGGTCCGGTATTTTGTGCAACTCACGTGATATTAACAAGAACCAAATCAAACAAGAAGAATATGTAATAATAAAGCAAGGTTTTACTGAATTTTTAAAATTTCATTTAGAAATTTATTTTCGCATTTTACAGTAGTTTGTTTAGTTTTTCGACAATTCTTGCAGTTCACTGTGTAAGCTTCAGTCATGAGACAAGTCTATTGCATTAACTTAATCTGAAAAAGTTGGCCTAAAAACATTGCGTCACAACATTAAAATCAAAGCTAATGTATCAACTGTTAAATCGTGGCTATTCAGAAAATGAAAACATGCGCCATGTTGGTTCCGTCCAGGTTATCCAAGACGAACTGAATGAACTTTTCGCTTTCGTCGACGTCACACCGGTTTATCTGGGCGGGACAGCATATGAATCCACATTCCTCTTTTTTTTTCTGTATGTTTATATCTACTGAAGTTTTGCAACGTGTATTTATTACGATGGATATTAATTAAAACAAATATTTATGCGTCAGAATCAAATATTATTTAGGTTGTAAATCAATTATTCTTTATGTATAATTTATGCAGAATAAAGAGAAAAAGAAAGATCCACTTCTCTGAATCAAAGTACTGTAAATCTCGGTAAATCTATTTATTGGCCATGATGATAGACCGTAACTACAGGGCTGTCAAAATTGATGACCGTTGTGTCTCGAATGTTACCAACGTTTGAGAGACAAGAGGCTCATTTACTATGAAGGGGGATCACCGTCATAATTCTATGCATGTATTTTCTATTAGTATACGCTCTACATATACATTATATTCTGTCTTTTTCTATTTTGCATTTTATCTGTATGTAGGATGTACATTGAAGATTGCATCGTTACATCTGACAATATTTCTTTTTAAATTTGAATTGTGTCATACTGAAATACTGCAATTTCATATCTTCAAATTTCATGTAGGTATTTTCAATATTAAACACGTGAATATTCTACATTGCAAAATTGCATTTCTACGTAGCCTTAATGCATTTGACAACTGAGTTGATTTCACGTTAATAAACATAACGGTAAAAATGCATAATATCGTTTAAGTTACAAAACAGCAGAGTGAAAGTTCAATGTAAGATATTAGGATAATGCAAATTGGAATATTTTAATCAACATCATCTGTTGTCCTTAATGCCTATAAAAAGAACAGGACGCCCTCTTGGTCAGTTATCCACGTAATCAGTCTCAGAAGAATCGGAAAAAATGTTTGGTCTGAAATGGGTGTATTGGTACATGAAGTTTCATTGCTCCTTTGCAAGACCGTCACAAGCCTAAAAAGAACTAAAATCGTACGTTTCTGACCAAACAAAGCATTTAATGCCTTTGATCAGTATTGTTGTCATGGTAACAATTTATTTCAACAAGAGCCTATTATGCTAATATGTCCCTGATTTCATATACATGTACATCAAAAGGTCACACATGTAAACATGAGAGGGAGGAAGAGGGACGGGGTAGAGTTTTTGACGTTAAACACTAGGGAGATTGATCACTTTGAGGATTACGGAGCGTGTTGGACTTTTAAAAGCAGTCTTATTTATTTCAGTTCTCCTGGTAGCTACTTTGAGATATGATGGTCAATTTAAAACAATGACGTTACAAAAATAATAAACAAAACAAGCATAGAAAAAACAACAAGAGATTATGCTGTAACTACTGATGAACGGTGAATTTGAAGAGTGGTTTCTTCTCAATTCTTCACGTGTAGGAGAAGCATTAATTAGAAAAATAATAATAAATATATCAGCAACAATAACAATAATAAACAATACTCTGGAAGAAGGGAGCGTTTATATTGTCTTATTATTGATAAAAAAAAAATAAAAAAGTACACTGCTGCCGAGACACGGTAGGTCGGATATTAAAAGTGTCATAAAAGGAACATTTAGAGATGGAAAGACACACTTAAGAATGTTACTGTAGTTCTTTGGCTCGTAATTTGTTTTATAAGTTTATTAATCAAGAAGTGTTTACATAATATTACAAAAGTTTCCTACAAAAAGCTATCAAAATCAATGTGTCTACTTATGCAAACTAAATTACAAGTTTCATTTAGGCCATCACTGATTCATCAAACACTGAAAATAAAGGTAAACACCTGTAAACGTTCGCTCAACATACCTTTTCTAACATGTCACACACTTTGCTGATATTGCTAACATCTTGTGTCGGAACGATAACTATGCTTGCCACGTTCTTTCTCGTCTGCATTGTTCATATGCCCGACATAATATCGCTTTACGGTTTTCTTCTATATTAACCAGGATCGTTAAGTGTGTGTGTGTGTGTGTGTGTGTGTGTGTGTGTGTGTGTGTGTGTAAGAGAGATTAGGACTTTTAACGTAGCTTTAAAAATTGTTCAGTCATATCGCTATGATATCTGCAGTGTGGCAGTTTATAGTGATGTCTAGCACTGGGGCATCATGCCGAAGACACGAGCATCACGTCCCATCCAGTCACATTATCCTGACACCAGGCCAACCAGTCCTAACACTAACCTCTTAATGCTGAGCGCCAAGCGAGGCAGCAGCTAGTACCATTTTGTGTCTTTGGTATGACTCGGCCGGGTTGGAACCCGCGATGTTCCGCATCCGAGGCAGACGCTCTAACCACTAGGCCACCGGAGCTGTCCAGGATCGCGAAGAATGTTTACAATATGAACAAGATGAAATATGAGGAATTTTTTTTTTTTATGAGAGTCTGTGATATTTTTATAGTTATCAAGTTCAAAACAGAGAAATCATACGATAACTTCGGTTCACAATGAACATTTAGATATGCAAAGACACACTTAAAAATTTTACCATGTGTACTATTAGAAATGCAAG
The DNA here is from genome assembly GCA_016617855.1 of Megalonaias nervosa. Taxonomy (NCBI): domain Eukaryota; kingdom Metazoa; phylum Mollusca; class Bivalvia; order Unionida; family Unionidae; genus Megalonaias; species Megalonaias nervosa. The sequence continues at coordinate 7,342 of JAECUM010066587.1, read as the reverse complement.
AAAAAATTACTAACATGCAATCATAAGACAATAAACAGCAATACTGTAATAATATTCTTAGCAAATTTAGTAATAAATATTGGCAGAGGTAAACAAGCAGTCTCCTTCTTTCAGACGAATCTGAAAGTTTTCTCCGTTAGTCCAGAAATCTGCGTTCTGGATCCGGAAATCAAAATCGGAGGGCAAATTGCAAATTACTATACACTTGCCTCGATAATCCGGTAATAATCTGACCAAAAATAAGAAAGTTTCAAGAATCATATATGAAAACACAATCAAGTCGGATAAACCAAGTTCGCCTGCGCAAATTTGGAGGTGTGTCAATTTATCAACTCTGATTGGTCAAATTCTAGCGGCACCTTAAAGTTATAAATTGATTACGTGATCATGTGTGCGTGGAAAAAATTCAGATAGCGTGACCGTATTGTAACGAGCGATTCTATAAACAATTCTGGTTTTGCCACTCGTCGACGGGGGTGTTAATAATTAAATAAACTGGGATGAAATCGACCACACTTTTAACATAACATATGCTTAATAAATAAAGTGTGTCATTAAGACTCCTTTTTGTTTACCAATTGCATGTAACAACCACAGTTTGGCGTAGAAACATTATACGTGATATCAGTTTGTATTCGTTTTACTTTTTACATTATCATGGCGACACCACCATGCAAGAGTAGAGATACCAGCCAGCATAGAAAAGATTTGCCAGCACAAAGAAGATCAAATAAAACACAAGAGTGATTCCCTTGAGTATGAATACTATTAAGAATCATTGCAGATCGATCCGCCAAAGAATTTCGGCAAACAAAGGTCACAGACTTCTGCAGGAAATTAACATAATATGTACATACGTTGTGAGCTGATTTCGATGTGCTAATTGAATAAACTTATATTTATATACAAGTGCATGTCATAATAAAGTGAAATAAACACACGTCATTAGATGTATTCATTAATTTATTTCAACCATTATACAGTACATGTACAGCTAGCAAATATATGCACCTCTACAGTACATGTTGATGGTATGCTGACGTTGTACAATAGCAATGTGCTTGATTCAATTATCCAGAAAACTCATTAATCCGGACATATTCTCTGGCAACCAATGTACACTGAAAAATACATGCGACCGAATGTACTGAAAGATAACTTTCACGTTTCATTTATTTCGGACAAGGATGATTTCAACTTCATCGCGTGTGAGGAATGACAACGGCCCTAAGATAAGGTGAAAAATGGAAATGCAGATAAAACTACGTGGAAACAATAATTCATTCTTCGCCAAGAAAATGCACACTTTGTTGATACACTTGAAATTATTATTAAAACTATGCGATGATTGGAATTCCAGCGAACTTCCTATGAGAAATAACCAAGATGTAGTTTTCCGAGAAACATTGACAGGGTTTAAACTCATGTTGTCTTATATTACGATCATAAAAATCCATGAAGATCATCTCTTCGAACGAGGCATCAAGAATGTATTCTACATTTACAACCGTAGGCAACCAAATAGGCCCGTATGTATGTATGTATGTATGTATGGATGGATGGATGGATGTGTGTGTATGTACGTACGTGTATGTATGCATGTATGTATGTATGTATGTATGTATGTATGTATGTATGTATGTACGTACGTATATATGTATGTAACCCTTCCCCCTAAATACAAAAAAATTAGAAGAAAAGAGTCCGAAGGCTTTCATGCAGTCCTTGACCATCCACACAAGTTAAAAGTCCTAACCCTTTCGTATCCTTCAACTTGCACCAATGCACAGCAAAGATTTCGTTTACGTACAAGGACAAACCAGCTCTCTTCACGGGATTAGTTCGATTAATATGTAACTTCATCCACGGACAAAATGTATTGTTATAAATTGTTCAGATCTAATAATTCCAGATCAAGTCAACGTTCCAGCGAAAACACTGGATGCTTGCAAGATAATTAATCTTTATTTATTTTTTCGTTTTCTATTTTACGTGGAAAGCTCAAATTTCTCTCGTGAATCATATATTTCAAAATTAAATTATTCCTTTCCCTTATATGAAATTTTGTTTACGAATATACTTGATGTATGCCTTATCTTCAAGAACAAATAGTCCTTTTCAATGAGTTTTAAACAGAATTAATTATTCGAAGGATCCACCAATTCCTGTTATTGCAGGGGACCGCGGACCGGTTCTGTTGCCTGCATTGCGTGATATAATCTCAGCCACTCTGATGAGCAGGCTGGAGCAACTCCGACACTTAGATTCTTGTGACTTTTCATTCATTTAGTTATGCAAGTTCATTGCATTTTCTTGTACAGTGTTCTTGAATATTTAATTTCCCTCCAATGGAAAGCATGGTCAAAAGAAAGACTTTAATGGCTATTACATAATTTGCAACGCAGATATGTAGGTAGAACTATCTCTATTCTTGCGAACCATCAATCATTCTTTTGTGAAGGTAACTTCCGGTTCATCCCCGGTCTTTCCAGTACATAATGCTTGTTTGAACAAATATATATATATATATATATATATATATATATATATATATATATATATATATATATATTATATATATATATATATATATATATATATATATATATACATACATACATACTCTGTAGATTTGTTAAATCCATGTTTTCACTAATCGACGTTTAATACATTACTAGTGAGAAATTCAGCCACGGAAAATGTAAAATTTGTTGGCAACGATAGCTGTATGGCGGCAATAAAGGAAATAAGTGCATTTGTTAATTTTAAAAAGTGATGACAAAGTACAAGAGAGAGGTATTAATCAACAGTAGAAAAGGACATGTATTCTGCAAATAAATATTTTAGATAACTGAAATCCGCAAATTAATCAAATGGTCTTCAAGGCACGTCATATGCTGAGTTCATATTAAGGCGTACCATAGCCAAACGATACATAAACTTCATTCAGTTCGACATTGATTGAAAGTATTTTTCACAGGTGTTGGATGCTGTCAAAATTAACATATGAATTGCAGGTGGTCTTAAAGAGATGTTAAGACGCGTGTGTGTGTCTGTACCGTCACTCATTTACACACTACCCTTCAGTAAATCCGGAAAAGTAATTTTACAACCACAACAGAAGACAGCATTTTACAAATCCTTCACATACATCATTTATCTAAGTGACATAACTTTCCAACATAACATTGCACCTGTGATACGATATTACTGTAGATGCACCGAATCACCTACATACGTAAATGAACCGCATCTAATACTGTCTCAATTATCAGCCGCCTGCACAAACGCCTTTTATAACTGAACCTAGAAAAATTACTTATGCCCCATTAATTCTTTATAGATTCAGAATATAATATACTGCGCTCGAAAGTTGCTGTCGTACTTAAACTAACTGTATGCACTTTAGCTAGCAATTATATTGACTTATTTCAATTTTACAGTATACGAAATTTAGGTAGAGTGGGATTAAAAATGGTAAATGGAGGAAATCTTTAGCAAATAGTTTTGAAAAATAAGTTTGTAAAATGTATCATCATCAAAGCCAGTCAATATAATTTGCAGTAATACTGACGAGAGCGATTACTGACTTCTGCAGGGTGAAATACGCTTCTTCACAGCTTTTGAGACAAGCTTGGTAGTAAACTATATAGTGAGTTTGTTACTAAACTGTGTAGTAAGTTTGGTAGTAAACTGTGTAAGTTTGGAAGTAAACTGTGTAGTAAATTTGTTAGTAAACTGTATAGTAAGTTTGTTAGTTAACTGTGTAGTAAGTTTGTTAGTAAACTGTATTGTAAGTTTGTTAGTTAACTGTGTAGTAAGTTTGTTAGTAAACTGTATAGTAAGTCTGTTAGTAAACTGTGTAGAAAGTTTGGTAGCAAACTGTGTAGACAGTTTGGTAGTAAATTGTGTAGTAAGTTTGGTAGTAAACTATGTAGAAAGTTTGGTAGTAAACTGTATAGTAAGTTTGGTAGTAAATTATGTAGTAAGTTTGGTAGTAAACTGTGCAGAAAGTTTGGTAGTAAACTGTGTAGAAAGTTTGGTAGTAAACTGTACAGAAAGTTTGGTAGTAAACTGTGTGGAAAGTTTGGGAGTAAACTGTGTAGTAAGTTTGATAGTAAACTGTGTAGCACTTCTCATTAACTGCACAGTAATATTGCTTTATGTATCGTTCAAATAATGCTTGATGAAATAATATTCATATTTGTTGTACCTACTTGTATGACGTCTTTATTTCTGATGCAACACTTGAGCAGTCCATCTGTCCTGTACAGAGCACCCGGATTATAATGCTGTTCTGGGATCCACACAAGTCCACTGCATCATAAACAAGGTCACCTTGAACTGATGAATTGTGTTGTGTTATGAGGAAGGTCACCTTGTGTTGACAAAGTGTATAGTGCTATAAACAAGTCACCTTGTACTTAACCCCCTCTGCATGATATAACCAACAATGAGTTAGCAGTGTCTTTAAAACCAACAAAAAACAAAACAAACATAACCTGCACTGAAATTTATAGCTGATCTAAACTTCATTCAAATGGAAACCTGAGCCCTTCAGTTGATATCGTGAACTACAAAATGTTGCTTAAAAAGTGAACCAGTTTTATCGACCATTTAATTCTAATTGCTGAATGCATCTAATTTTAAAGATGACCTAAAAGTTGGAAATTAAGACGACCTCGAAAGTAAGCCTACCTCGAATATTGGAAATGAATTTATGGAGGTGGAAAAAAACAAATGTTCGTGATTTCGCAAACAAAAGCCTTTGTATTGTTACCTACGTTCAAAGAATAGGGGAGAGGATACATTGTTTCTACAGAAGAAATCTTTGTTTGCTGTAGCTTTAAATTACTTTTTTGTAGCCACCACAAAATCTACGAAAATTGGTATCCTAAGAAATATGGTGAATTGACGTTACACTCTTGAGATAGCCGTCTCGAAACTAAATCGCCCCATATATTTCATTCATATCTTACGTGCGTAGTAAGAGAGAGAAACGTGTATTTTCAAAGATGAAACAAGGATATTTTAAATTAATTTTCAAAATCTATTGTAAAATCATGAATCAATTGCAATAAAATTAACACGTTCTGTATTGAAAAGAATGGACTTAACCATTCTTTCACATTCTTGAAATATATATTATTAATTTTAGATAAAAAGAAAACATTTTTTCATCGTCTAACGATATTTGTATTCAAAATACACCTACCCTGAACGTGAGCCGTTCTCAAAAATAAGCAGAACAAAAATTTCTAAGGAATATTATAATCCAAGGATTATTTTTTTAGAGCGTTTAGGGTTTTAAAAGAGACCCCCAGGCCCAAACAATGCGTTGCTTTAACTTGTATGTCTTATTCTCACCAAAAAACACCAATTCCATTTCCTTTTGATAAAAAAGATATATAAAAAAGAATCGATATATTCATTCTGATTATTATTTCACTGTCGATATTTGCTTAGAAACTTATCATAATTATTTTACATCCATGGTACCAATTATCATCTCCAACTGATGCTATGGGTATTAGCTACATTAGAATCTGAGATAAAGGTGAAAAGTGGTACTATGGATTTTAAACATCTTCACAACTGGCCATTGTTTGGAATAAAAAATAGATAATGAATCAGGGGCCTAACAAAACTGCATGCGGTAAATGCAGTAAGACTAGTTTTAGTATGGCTTATTTTTAACATACACTGCATAATATTTCCAAATTCACCACAAGACACAAAAGTACAGTGTGCGGAACGTGAGGTGTGTATGTATTTGTGTATGGATATATGAACATATGTATATGTACGTGCATTTTTTAAATCTATGCATGCATGTATGTATGTATGTATGTATGTATGTATGTATGTATGTATGTATGTATGTATGTACACTGCACAGCAGCAAAATTCTGATTATGTAGTGTCGAGTGAAAATAATGCTTCAAAAGAACAAAAATTAAGTCTGATAACGTGATCAGGAAGATAAACCATTTCAAATGAAAGCAAATAAGTACTCCCAAAACATTAAAAATAAAAATTAACAAATGTTCACATTCTTTCAAATGTATATAAAATAAAAGATAAGGGCAAAATAGGTAACATTCGTAAATTCTTATGAAGTTCAAATTGTTATATAAATCGCTATCTCTTAGAAAGTAAACAATATTTGTTTGATTTCACGTCAACAAAAAGATTCTACCTTGTGTTGACCTTAAAGACATTCTGTTTAACGGGGTGGAAGGTAATACACTTAACTAGAATGCAATACACTGTCAGTGGACACTGACAAAGGGCAAATCTGGTCAAGGGTTTACCTTTTAGGAGGTATGGTTGGGTTAGGAATGTAAGTCAGAAAATGTTAGTCAAATGAGTATTTAAAAATTCACCATGTTTGCTCTGCATGAAAACCATATAATACTACAGAATAAATGTTACTCCGTGAATTTCTTTTCTCTATCACATGTTTTGAAACTATCGCAATTTTAGTACAAAACCGTTCTTCCATGAACATAGTGCATTTCGGTATAATTTTTTCCTGGAAGCCTGCGTGGTAAGTAACGTGCAAACTATCACGTTAAGATTAACCATCTTATGTAAAAAAAAAATAAGATGTTCAATTGTTTGTTTTTTTTAATTGTTTTTGTTTTTGTTGGGGGTTGGATTGTTACAGTTGCTGGATCTATTTGAGAACAAAATATGCATGTATACGTTTATAGTAAACAAAACCAGATGACTCTAATACTATCATGTAAAATAAGAAAATGGCATACAGTATGTGATATTACTAATTAAAGTCTGTATGTATTATACTTATACTGACGCCTAAAATCCATCCAGATAATGACATCTGACTGTGTGTGATAAATGAAGTAGACATCCATTAGCCGTAACGCATTTTTCTGTTTAAATATACCCATGGATTGCAATCGTAGTGTTATTGTGCCTGCATATCAACGTCATTCCCGTCAGATATGACCTGCTAATTGTGTCTTGATCTATTAATTTTTAATGCAATCATTTGATGACGCATTCAATGAGGATAACACCACTCTACGTTTGATTTTTTGCATATATATAAAGATTACAGGATAGCATAACATATATAGATATAGCAATAATTTTACTTCACAGATCTTCCTTTGTGTATTCGACAATCACATTACCAATGAACTTATGTCAACTAACATTGCCAAAGTAAACAGTAGGACATGAAGTATTTACACCAAATGATACTGACGAAGTATAAGTACATATAAAAATCATAATTCTGCAGTTAAGAGCGATCACTTTATTGATAAAACATGTAGAAAGATATATATATATATATATATATATATATATA
>JAECUM010066585.1:0-16631 GCA_016617855.1 Megalonaias nervosa | reverse complement strand
TCTATTTTTACTAACAAAATTATCGGTAGTAAGGTTTCGAATGAGCTGGACAATTATGTGATTTTAATTATTGTTTACAGACATTTGGCTCCAATGACTTGAAATAGAAACGAGTTCCAGTTTATCACTCACGTCATCCGTATGAGTTAAACCGAATTTGCCAGGAAGACAAGCTCACAGAAGATCTCGATGATATGCAGATCTGGACCATATTTTAAATAGTTCTGGACCTTGATTCACTTAAGAATATTTTAATTTCATGGAATATTTTAATAGTTTCTGGAAAGTATCAGTGCTATTTTTAAGTTATATTACTTATGAAATATCATACATAACAAGATCATATACGATGTTAATGCCAATAACAATGTTGACTATATTATTTGTAATATGGCGGATCTGAGATCAGCATTACGACGTAGGTTGACATGGGGGCAGGGAAGGGGCATAAAGAGCCAAACGGGTAATCCTATTGTAAACTGGTCAGTACGATTAACATTGGATGTAAATGGTAAAATTGTAAGAAGTGGCTGACCTCAGTTGGGGCTACATAGTAACATTGATTGAGTTGACTTTAATATGCGCCACAATGTATGGGGAATCCTATGTTAATATCACCCCAAGACTTGACATGGAAATTTTATTATAGAGTCAAAAGTATATTGTTATGTACATCTATATTTTTTAAATGTCTGGTATATGATATTATTTAATTTTTATAATTTTTATTCATGGTTGTAAACTGTTTAGAAGATCTTTTGTTATAAGTTGTGTACGTAACTTGGCTCTGTTAAGAACGCAAATTGCATAGATGTTTATGTACGTGTTGACAATTAGTAATAATAATATCAATAATAATACTTAAAATGGCGCCCATGGCGTAGTTTCTCAGTGACTGATGGGATATGTAAGTTTCAAGAAGAGTTCTATGGATTCCCATTGGTTGCGTGAGGTCATATGAATATGCTTAGTTTGTCGTAAATCAATAGTGTATTCTGTCCCATGTGGTCTGTTACGAAATACAGTCATAATATATGCTTTATAGAAGGAGAAGATTAAGCATACAGTTTCATTCCGATTTTTGAAGTCATTCACATTTATTGTAAGTCTTCAGACATGTTTTATGTTCTACTTAGATATTTTTCGAGAGGAAAAACATTTGTTTGGACTGTTTTTAGCTTCGCCTGATGCCTCCTAAAGTGGTCCAACAATCGATCCTAACAAAGGAGCAGCCACTCTAAGCAAGGGCCGCATCAGCATGGGGTAGAAATCATCTGCATTGAACCAGCATCTTTTTTCTTTTCACTGATGGGTATTTTCCTTTTTGACCATTTGGCGAAAACTGTTCCAACGTTTTCGTGTTTTTTCATATAGCTTAGACAAAGTTACCGTTCTTTTCAAGACATTCGAACAACACTCACGCACGGTATGAATGATTTCTTTAGGGTGAGTTTTGAATGAGTTGTTCTCGCATCGGTGGATTGGATTTCGTCAGTACCGGAAACATATCTCAGTGTTTGACTAAACGAGGACACAGTCCTTTTCTATTTCCTTGTTTTCTTTGGTGTCTTGGGAGGAGTGACGTGTTTACTTCTTAGTGGTGACATCTTTTTCTTTCAGGAACAAAAAATTAAGCGAATTGCCTTGCACATGTCGTTTTGATACTGGTTTTCGACTCCAATGAATGTCGGTACTTCGTAGCAACTTCATCATAGGCATCATTCGACGTTGAGTTGTTGTCAAAAAACTAAATCATGATGGTTTTTGTTTGGATAAATCCACTCAACTTTGTAACACTCCCGTTCTGTCCTGTACTTTGGTCGTGGGTGAGGGAACTTTTTTAGCGTCAGCAGCTGCAGCTAAAGAAGAAGTGTTCTTTGCTACTGGAAAAGTTCCTTCATACATTAGGAAAGACGAGTGTTCAATCAGATTTGGCTGGTATCATGGTCGAAGGGGCTGGAGTCACTATGGCTTTTGGAGTACGGTTGCATCCGAACAGCAGTGCCTTTCATTCCGGTAGGTTTTTTCTTTGGACTTTTCATTTTCGTTTTGGTGGGTTGGGGCGTTCTTTTTCTTGGGGTGGGCATTGACCATTGCAATTTCGCCCTTCGTCTTGAAAAGTCATTTGTGAGAGGAGTTTTTCATGGTGGCTACTGGGGCAAAGGATCCTTTTAAGAGGGAATGAATGATTACATTGCCTAGACAGCTGATACCACTAGGTTTCCAAATGTGTTTTTTTTCTTGAGTATGGATTCTCGGATCTACAAGTTGTGGCATGGCCACTTGATGCTTTTCAAATAAGAGTTTCGCTTGATGGTGGCTGGAGATGATTCCTTAAAGTAATTGACGTTCTGTCAGAATAAACCATCATAAGACTTCTTTGAGACTGGCTTCTAACAAATGTTCTTCTTATGCATTTTTTCGCGACTGATGAATACAGCAAGAATTAGTATGGCTAGAAGATGAGATTGAAAAGAAGTCATGTGGACGACGGTTGGACAGAAAAAATGTGTAGGATCGTTTATAGTTTTTTCCATGCCGATGGGGATGTGTACATGACTGTCCCTCCTTCTCGGCACCAGAGGTGAAACAGATGGGTACAAAATCGCAAAACAATATGGAGTGGTGGGTTTTAAACTGACGCGTAAATAATGCAGGATGTGTTTGAGTGCATCGCCGTAGGCATAATTCTGCCAAGGAGTTCCTAACTGTTTGGCTAACACTTGCACTTGAGATCTATCTCTTGGACGTTTACACGCGATCGCGTAATGTGCATTGAGAGTGATGGTATAATGTGCTTTACTTTGTTGAAACAAATGTTTTATGATATAAACGATATCGGCATTACGATTATGCCCTTTGCATGTAAACCACAGTTTAATTTCTTCTTTATCTTCTTCTAAAATGTCATTGAAGACGACGAGATGTGTTTAACTTGGGCAGGCACGATTAGTCCTATGACTTTGCACTTGGTATGAACTTCTCCCGATCGTTCTCGGTATTGGTTTCCGCCGCTAGCAAAACACAGAAGCTTATCTTCTGGGTGCTCGTCCGTCCATGCATCTGAACGGTCCCCTTGGATTTCTGCGTGAGGGCTGCCAGTACAGGACACGATTTCCTAACAGTTCTAAGGCTTCATACAATTTTAAGCGAGCATTGGCTGTCACTTACGCTGCGATGAAGACATTTCAAATCTCGTAGGGAGGTGCAAACTCTGGTTCTTCTTCGTAACTGACCAATATAAAATTTTCACTACCATGTACTCCGTCGTGGGTAAGCTCGGACGTTGCGCCAATATTCATCTCAAGCAACTGAGCATGACTTTGACAAACGGGAGTCTTCTTTCGTTTTTTTTTCCACGTGGTCTAAAGTAATGTCGCTTGGTCTTGTGGAGTCTAACACCGGGAGGGATAGCCGCTGGCTTCTTGTTTTAGTTTGAGAATGTTGTCGACGTAGCCTGAGAAAATTCCTTTCTGAGAGCCGTCGTTCTTTTGATAGAGATCTGTGTTTGGAAAGTGGTACATTTCGCAGACTTATAACACGTGGTATCACAGATCAATAGTATGGACCATTTAGACGCTGACCCACGTTCCTGTCTAAGTGCGTTCTTTCTCGGTGTGATGATAAGGTTGGACATGGTTACAGGTTTCAGCACAGGTAGGGCATAAAGGAAACTTCAGTTTTCCTTGGCAGTGGTTTGGTAAGACGGCATGGTACACTGTGATGGGAGGTAAGGCTTTGAATTTGATCAGGCCTACGTATTGACGAATGTATTTAAAGTCAGAATAACCAGGAAAATTCCAAATGTAGCATGTATTTTCTTTTGACGGGTCGTCAGAGTGAACGTCAGACAAATGTAGGAGGATAGCGTGTTAATTGATTTCGGTATTGAAAAAGTGTGGAATATACCCTTTGGCCATTTCTGTCATTTCAAACCTTTACGGCACTCGACCCAAAGGCATGGCCAAATAACTCATGGACTCTTTAAACTATACTTGTCATACTTTCATTCAAATGACTTTGGCTCCGTTCATGGTGACGGAAGGGGATAGCATTTCAGAAGAAATTGTCCATCGTATCCAGAGAAATTGTGAGTCATCACCATAGCATAGCGATGGCAATCTCCGTAACGTCGGATGTCCTCTTCGCTCCATGTGTCGTGGATTGGGTCTCAAATGCATTGTGCGATATCGGAAAGAGAGCTGGGTCCTGGAAATATTTTATCATGTCCTTCTGTAATCTTGCTATAGTGGGGGCAATGAACAAGGATCTGTCTTTACTGCATTTCTCGCGAGCTTGTTAAATTATTTGGACCATCGAGGAAAATTAATAGAATAAGAGATAAGAGATATTATATTCTACTACAGGGAAAAACAATCAGTATGGTATAAACGATTTTTTAAAAAAATTTGTTAACGTAGATTTAACAATTTTTCAGTCATATCGCTACGATGTCTGCAGTGTGGCAGTTTATAGTGATGCCTAGCACTGGGGCATCATGCCGCAGACATGTAGCATGATGTCCCACCCAGTCACATTATCCTGACACCAGGCCGACCAGTCCTAACACTAACCTCTTAATGCTGAGCGCCAAGCGAGGCAGCTGTTAGTACCATTTTTATAAGTCTTTGGTATGACTCGGCCGGGAATCGAACCCATGGTATGAACGAAGCGACAGTAAGAAATGTACAGTATCATTAATATGGAGAAGAAAAAAAAAACCGTCAAATAAGGTGTAAAGTAGAATAAATTGGAAGGATATTTGGGGAAATTGGGCAAAAATAAACAGCACACTAGATCGTAGCAATATATACATATAATTACATGATGTATGGATGACGGGAGAGCATGCATTCCTAAGCCATATAATAAACTGTACCGGTATGCCCATTATGCAAGAAAAATATATACTTCAGGAAGCACATACTAATAGAATCTACTGAAATAGAGATAGAGAGGAATCAAGTTAAAAACATAATTATACTTACACAAGGAGTGGTAAATAATAAACAACTTTTTATACACAAAGGATATAAAAACAAGGGAATATATAACGAATTAATGCTGTGATTACTGATGCAATGAGATTATGTAAGGAAGAAAAACAAAAGTGGATATATCTTTAACAGCACTGGAAACTGAATATTCTTAGACTATTTACATAACTAACATAGTGAATGCCTAGACGGGGGGGGCTAAAAAGGAATAAAAGACTAAAAAGCGAGCCTGCAGGATTGACAAAATTATATAACAAAATAGGTAAACGAAAGTCAGTACTTGAGGAAGAGGGGTTGTGATTATCCTAGTAAGGGTCAAATGAAGATGCAAGACAAGACAAGTCTTTATTACAATCAGGTTGTAAAGGTCACAAAATATGAAGTATATAAAAAAATTATATATATATATATATATATATATATATATATATATATATATATATATATATATAATGTGATGATAATACATAGTGCTTAACAAGGTTTACAGTATTTGGAAAACACGATCTAAAATTCTGCAGATATTTTTTAAGAGTCGAACGTTACCTGTATTCATTAATTGATCTTATTTATAAAAGTTAGACCTGGAAGCGTAAACGTAAGGTATAAAGTTTTGTCTTTCATCGTGAAAATAAGATAGACGATAGTGATATTCATTCCAATTTCTTGCGACTGATGAAATCTGCAATATCTCGCCTTATAAGGAACATTATCCTACCTACTAGTTTTAAACTTAATTAAATGTTTAGATAATTTTTTGGCAATGAGAAATAGATCTTTTCTAAACCCAAACTCGTTTTAAATAACCTGTAGCTTAGACCTTTATATGACGTATTGTATGTATTGATCTTTTAGTCCTTGCTCTACCGAATGTGTTAACCATTTAACTGACAGGAAACTTTGACTTCTCGATATGTAACTTAACCCAACATTATCTAACATATATTTTACTTCAAGTAACCATTTACTGTCATACGAATTATCACCAATGTGTTTGTATAAGAGAGAGTACATATAAGATCGGACAGTTTCAGTTGACAATCAATAGGTAAATCTAGATTGTGAATACCAACGCTGCGTGACTAACGCGAGGTAGCACGGATCGCACTAGAGCTCCCGAAAAGAGGGCACAGCAGATTAGAGCATTACAAAGTAAATAAACAAGGGAAATAAAAACACATTATTAACACTTGCGAGTAAGCAAAGCAAGACGTGCAAATAAACAATAGACATCCACATATCATTTTCTTCTATTTGATTTTGTTTTTCTATAGTTTTGTTTTTCATTTTCTTTTATATATACTCTAATAAGATAGCTAGATGGGAGGGAGAGCATGGGGAAGAAGGCTGCCTCTGGGGTGGAAAGGTATGGGATAACCAGACCCATACATGGAATGGAAACTAAGACATCACCTACCTGTCACTACCACACGCCAAAAGCGGACACCTCTTGCTCGCTTTTTTTTTTTTTTTTTTATATGGGTCTAGGTAGGATTAAAAGCATAAAAAAACTAACGAAACTTTGATCTAGTAATGTTAGTCCATACATATACATATGACAAAGTACAAAAACAAAAACAATATAGCTGTTGACAAATACAGCATACACTGAACTAATAAAATATCCCTGGAAATATCACAAATCCTTTGATGAAAACAAGGCGAAAAAAAAAAAAACCCAAAAGGCTAATGCCTTCAGGAGAGGAGTACAGCCAAACAAACATTAGGCCCTGGGGCGAAACAAAAATGGGGACCTTGAAAAAGAAACCCTAACTAGAATGCACCAAACAAACAATATAAAAAGAAGTCGAATTTAAAAATAATTGTTTTTCGTTTTTTTTGTTTTTGTACGTGTATAAATCAGCCCATCTAATACATGTTTCCTCCAATACTATTCACTTTATCTTTGAATCGCTGCCAAGTCTTTCATATGACATGTAAAGAGGTCCCGGTATATTTCTTTCATCGATGTGCGATGGTCGTATATTGTTCAGACGTATACTTATCTTTTCACACACAAGAGTTTAATGTATATTAGAAACGTCTACCTTATCTGGAGAAGATATATCGGCTACCACCATAGTAAACGTATTGATTGATTAACTTGTCGTGTACATAGGTAAAATGAAGACATTTCGTCCTGCACCATTGTCTGTCCGAGTGAGTTTGATCAGGAAAGTAGAGTCTAGCTTGCTTGTGGTATGTACAACGTTATTTCATATTGCATTTCGAAAAATTCAGGTCATATTATCCAATTGTAAAGTCTTATAACTATATAGTAAGTGGTTCAACAATAGTAAACCGTGACTCACTAAATGATTGAAATAGTGTGTGTGTGTGTGTGTGCGTGTGTGTGTGTGTGACTGAAAAAGCAGAAGACATATAAGAATAACGTGACACAGTGTATATTATAGTTTCGCATTCGCATACATAGAAGCAAAAATAAATAATCATTGACAATATTCAAGAACTGGCAACGATGTCATGTCATTAAATTTTAAAATCTGTTCTTGTTATAATAAATATATTTATCCCATTTTGCCTTTCTCCTGACTACCTTAACATGACTTTCATTTGAAATAGAACTCCTTACTAACAAAGATTTTAAACACTCGACTTCAGAAAAGGCTGTTTCAAAAGATATATACACAGTTCTACAAGAAAATAAAACTTGGCCTTTGTCCAGTTTAGAGTGGTGTCTAGTTTTGAGAAGTTGGAGTTATTGTAGAAATATAACAGCTGTAGCCGTATTTTCAGTTATTCCCCCATCTGTTTGTCTGATATATATATATATATATATATATATATATATATATATATATATATATATATATATATATATATATATATATATAAGTTACTCATCTTGCATTCGATCCCCTGCACTTACGTAACCTTCAACTAGCCTTGTTATGTTGATGTCTTACCGGTTCTACCACCAAAATAAACCCTCAGGGATTGTTCAAATGGTATCAGTATCGATTTTGATATGTACATATATACACCAACCTAGGTATTGCATTATTATATTTACGCACTCAATATCTCGGTGCATATTAAAGACGTTATATCATACCTGAAGAATATATATACTAACTTACTACAACAGCAGTTAGTACACTTATTAGGAAACATATATTTGCAAGTGGTGTATATCTCCACGTAGAAGACATCTCTCTCTCTCTCTCTCTCTCTCTCTCTCTCTCTCTCTCTACATCACTGTCCATATATTTGTTGTTATTCTGATCGTTTTTTTAAAATTTAGTTTCATTTCTTCTTTCTTATTTTCGTTTTTTTTGTTTGTTTCATTTGGTGTGGGATGTGGTTACTACACTTAGTTTTAGTCAACATTATGCCACTACATCAAACTGTGGCGTTTTACGTGAGTGTATAAAGTTTCCGAATCTCTATGCTAATAGGAAATGTGCCTTTCTCATATTTTACAATTGCCTTGTTTCTCCATTCAATAGAAAACAGACTCTTTTGTAAACTGAATGTCATTTTCTAGCTCTGGATTAAATGGGGTAAATGTGTCTGTGGGGATTTTTTAAAATCTTTTTTATACTATTTTGTACCAGGGACTTAACGTGTTGAGTATATGAATCTTCTGATTTTACTGTGAATGTTCATTCGCTTGTTTAACGTGTTCAAAACAGATTATTAATTTGATCTATCCACTGAATATTTTGTCAGCAAAAATATAACGTTCTTGATTCATTACTACTGATTGCTTTTTGAATTCTTATTGATTTTTGTTCTCTTGTCCAGTCTCTACCATGATCATTGATTTATGAATGTATGATTTCAGTCATGTAATCTCTCTCTCTCTCTCTCTCTCTCTCTCTCTCTCTCTCTCTCTCTGTGTGTGTGTGTGTGTGTGTGTGCATGAAACCATATTACCCATTCAAATTTGTGATGGAATATTTGGGAAGTTTTTTTTTTTTCTCAGTTGTGAATCCTTGTAGCCTATCCCCATTATTAACATTTATGTCAATAACGTCTCTTTAAACAAATAAAATACGAATCCTTTTAATTCCAAGGAAATCTCCCATTATGCAATTTAAAAGCTGTGTTCTCATTTTCTTACTCTCTACAGACAATAAACATTATTAGTGTAGAGTTTGCTTATACGACCTATTGTAATCGTGTGTGTATGCTCTACTGAGCATAAGGCATGGCTATTGGCCGACTTTGTCAAATACCGGCCATCTGTCTAAATGAGCATTTCTATTTCATTCACTTTCAGTAGCTAAGGCGGTTGAAAGATGATGTGTGGTTGATAAAGTGTATTTCATTTAAACACGTGACCATTGGGAAACTTCTCTGGTCGGGTTGAATACAATGCCATCTGGTGAAATCTTCATAGATTGAACGCCGTTTCACCAAATAATAAATCTAAGGCTGATTGATAGACAATATAATGTTCAATAAAAGTGATATGCAGCTGTAAGTGAAGCATCCTGGATAGCTTTAGATATATACGTGTCGCCAGACATAGATACATGACATTGACTTTAAAATGTCGGTGGTTGTGATCAGTTGTACTAATGAGCAGAGAGCATACTGTAAAATTCGATATTGTTCTCTGACTTTTGGGAACACCTTGGAGGCATAACCATGTCCAGTGACACTAGTTGAATCAAGCGTTGGGACCAAGATGACCGAAAAATAATACGTATAAAATTCTCATGACAATCTGACTACGTCGAGCGATTTGTAGTCTTTACTCGTTTTCTCCGATATAAATTATTTTCTTTTGAGTCGTGTTCAAGAAATTAAATCAATGCTTAATCATCTGTGGCATTCTAATTCTGGTCACTTTTTCATAGTCGCTGAGTAGCTTTTGGCGATTTCATTTCAAACATATTCTTTAATCAGCCTATCTGCCACAAACCCCTCTGAGCTTCAAATGTTTCTTTAGCTGACGTAATGTCCGTGATAATGCAAAATATCATCAACTGTGTATCGAGCATCTTCATCAATTTCCGTCTTCGGCAGCCACTTCCGCTCACCGATCGCAGACTGCGGTCTTTCAGGACGTCGGTCGTCTTCCCGTAATTCGCGACCGACTACAGACACCACAAAACTACAGGATGTGACAGAATATTACTTGCGTCAACTTCATGCAAGTCGGCCTTGATATACGTAGGGGATAAACATTAAAAGTGCCCGAATTTTATAGTATGCATTTTGCTCATCTAATTTTAAGGATGTTCAGCCAAATTTGTAACTTGTACTTTTTAAATCATAACTATTTTAGTAAATTTTAAGTGTTATTGGCCACATATATTTGCAGAAAACCCTAGGTCATTTGTCATCAGAACTCTATTGCAAACCCTTTAATAGTGGTCACCAAAATTTTACTGGAGAAAAACCTCCACTGGTCTTCATAATGCTATTGGCAAAGAAACCCAAAAAACACAAAGAAAAAACAACCAACTATCGTACACTCCAACATCATGACTTCTAATTTAAAACTTTGCCCCTTAATTTAAAATACTTTTAACTGAACCTGATTTATTAAATTACTCAAACCAAAAAAAGAAGTATGAAAGCAGGCGCGTCACGAAGGCAATGTGCCTAACTTGTGTACAACGGAATGAAGCGACAAGAGGGGAGGGGAGGGGGAGTTATATCCCCATGTTCGTCATTTTCAAATTTTATTAATCCTATTAAACAGACAGTAAATGCAAATAACATATTTATAAATCCTGTTCTAAAAGAAGGGCAACCAACCAAATATATATATATATATATATATATATATAGAGAGAGAGAGAGAGAGAGAGAGAGAGAGAGAGAGAGAGAGATTAATAAGTGGCGTTCGAAAGGTAGCTGCACCATTTGTATGATTTCTAATTTCTGTAAATATAGATTGCCAGCCATTTAATCTAATAACTATGCGAATTTAGACAAACGCACTTGTCGAATGACTGCGTTGTTATTTCCGACAGCAGTTAATTCATGCAGAATGACCTTGACCCATTGTTTTTATTATAACAAGTATTGATCTAATACGTGCATAGTTACATAAAATTATTGTTGTTATTGTTTTGGGTTTAATGCCACTTTTCAGCACAATACATGCTATACGTGGCGGCCAATATATGCGGTGAGAGAAAATCCCCGAAAACTCCCTGGAAGAACCACCGTCCTACGGAAATCTACCGACTTGCTCTCTTACACACCTACGGCGGCCGAGCCTGAGACTCGGTCCCACGGGAACACGGCTGAGATGTCGATGATCTGTAAAGTGAGCGTCTGAGACTACTCAATCACCAGGGACCCCTAAGATTAGTGAGATAGTACGTACACAACTATATGTCACTGATAAAAGATAACTTGATACAAATTAACAACTAGGAAGTGAAAATCAATCCTCATATAGACAGAAGTAATGCTATTTATTACTACCTTCCATAGCATAATCAATATAATCGTCAGATTTGAAACCGAAAAATTGGCTGTCTGAATCCCGCTTCCAGACTTATGTATTTTTACATATGTAATTTGTCCAGCACGTAATAGGGAGGGAATTCTCATACACATGTAGACTGAACGAACCTGAAGTGTACATAACTTTTAGCAGCAGAGAGGGTGAACAGACCATTTTTGTTCGAGACCTTATTTATAAAAAAAATGAGCCTTTCTACGAAAAGGAAATCTTAAATGTGAACAAATAAAAACCACAACCTCTAACTCTATGAGATTTTCTCTAGGGTTAGCTTATCTCGTTACTTTTCTCTGACTCGCTGGTTTTTATTTTTAGGAATGTTTATTTTACATGTTGGTCACTCAACGTTGGTCGTTCACCCTCTCTGCTGCTGTAATTAACCAAAGATTTTATCCAGACCTATACGATATCTAGATCTTGGGTCATGTAAATTTATTGTTATAAATCCGAATGGAACAGCTTGTGCTTTTGAAAAGAAGTTTCTAAACTTAATCATGTCCATGCCCCCTGAACACCAAGTATAATAAATATTTTGTAAAGTATAATTATCTACTCCATTAAACACAATTAAGATATTGCAATTTATCTCTGATCACTTCAGGAATTTGCGTGTATTTCTGAGTTAAATAAATTACGTCTGTATTTTTGTGACGGCCTCGCGAAAATATCCGAGCTGGATTGGATTGTTTATCCAGCATTACATCATCGTACACTACGAGATTATTGATACATCCATCAAGATCATCTATAGATGGAGCTTCATCGATATAGGTAATAAAATCAATAGCATCATTATCAGGACACGTCAGCGACTTTGCATTTTCATTAAAATCTTTAAGTACTTCGTAACATCGTTGATCATCTACAGATGGTGCTACTAAATATAATTTATCCCACTTGAGCCATCGCATTATCAGATTAAGCAATAATTGCGTTTTACCAAACCCAGATGGGCCAAGTATAATTGCTCTGATGGAATTTGGTAGCGCTGGATGATGTTTAATTGGCTCTTGTTTTCGTGTCGCTGAGAAGTCAATTATATCCATAAAATATTAATATGGATTTATATTGTGTTCGCTGTAGAGCACCCACGTCCACCAGTGGATTAACGACAATAATAACAAAAAATAACAGGCGCGCACTCACAGGCAAGTGTGTGAAATGTGGTACAAAAAAATACAAATTTATTTCATTAAAGACAGGTGGAGATATCGCTGCTTCGTTAGGTAAATTACCAGGAGCTCCATGGGCAAAGTATCCTGGTGAAAAACAAATACCTGGATATAATTATTGTGGTCCTGGAACTCGTCTCGATATCCGACTCGATAACCAAGATCAACCAAAACCTGGAGAGTATCCAATAAACGCAATTGCTCAAGCGTGTCACATTCATGATGTCGCGTATAAAAGTAAAGATTTACAACAACGACATCTCGCCGATATAAAATTAATTCATGCCATAAATAATATAAAAGATAAATCACTTCGAGAAAAATTAGCTGCTTTTCTGATAAAAGCTGGTATGAAAGGTAAAATAATGTTAGGGGCTGGTCATTAATCTACTGATTATTATCATAATAATGGAATCTGTTTATTATAGCCCAAGAGGATATTGGAGAGGTAAAGCAGCGATTAGTAAACTTGCTGAAGCAGCAAAAGTCTCACGTGATGTTGCTGCAGCGTGGTTAGCACGACAGGCAATATGGCAAATCAATCTAAGTCCACCTAAAAAAATTAAGTATGCACATTTTGATGTCAGTACCCCTAATGAAGTTTATCAAGCAGACATATTGTTTTTACCACACGATACCATTAAAATTGGCAGACGTCAATACACATACAGATACGCGTTAACTGTCGTTGACGTTGCGAGTAGATATAAAGAATCAGAACCATTATCAACAAAGACAGCAACTGAAGTTGCATCTGCGTTTGAACGCATTTATCAACGCAGTGGTCTACGATGGCCACAACTTCTACAGGTTGATCCTGGCAAAGAATTTCTTGGTGCAGTATCATTGTTGATGAAGCGACATAACGTTAAACTCAGACGAGGACACACAGAAATTCATCGTGATCAGGCAATCGTTGAACGATTTAATCGAACACTTGCTGAGCGGTTATTTGGATACCAATACGCAAAGGAAATATCCGCTGACTTTAAGTCCACGGAGAGATCTTGTGAATGGGTTGCAAGGTTACCGAGTGTGATAGCTGCGTTGAACAACGAAATGACTCGTGCACTTTTTATGAAACCTTCTAATGCGATCACAAAAACGTATATACCCCGTAGCAATGGCTACGGACGACGTAAATCTTCCTCTCAACCAGTACTAGGTAATGTTACCGTAAGATATTTATATGAACCTGGTGAACTTGAAGGAGGTAGAAAAAGAGCAACTGATCATATCTGGAGCGTGACCACACACAAAATTTCTAGCGTGGTAAGGTCCACAGGTAGACCTGCAATCTACAGATCAGATTCAACTGCTCCTCAGCGTGGATTTGTACGCGAACAATTACAAATAATTCCTAAAGATACACAATTACCACCGCGTTCCCTTTTGTAAACTTGCACCAGGACGTCCAGCGCCCCGACGTCGATTACATTCAAGACAGGTCAGCATCACATTTTCGCGTGTGTGACCAAGACTACTATTAATTCTATCAATGGGAAATTGTCTTGGATTATTACTCGAATACTGCCACAGCATATTACAGTTACAACTTGCACAATGATTATTCTGCTGTTGTTTTAGAGTTATGATAAATTCAGCATCAATATTAAAATCGCGATTATTTTTTTGTCACATTGCTTATAACTCGCTAATTTTTTATTGATATCGATAAAGTTGTTAGGAATTTCTTTGGTTATTACGCAATCCATGATAACCCGGCCCAGTTGAGATATTCTTCTAACTCGACACACTGCAAGATAAATTAATTTGACCATTCAATAAGATCATCGACAATCCAAATATTTGTATCGCTAATAGTTAATCCCTGTGACGAGTGAATCGTTATAGCGTATCCTAACGTCCACGGCGATTTATCCATGCTTAACGCGCTCTCAACAACATCAACAACAACTAAAACAATATCATTTAGCACAAGATTTTGTATTCCACCACCAGGAATCTCAACATCAACATTCTGTCGTCGAGTATCTGCTGGGTGATAACACAAAGGTACAGGTAGATTTGAAAATTTTTCTTTATGTAACGTAAATAATTGTTGTTTAAGTGTATCGCGAACTATTTTTCTACTTGCAACTATCAAATCAGCAGGTCTCCATAAAGTCCAGAAATCATTCATAGAAGTTTCTGGAATTATTTTACGCATTATCTCACATTGTATTTTATCTGGCTGTAGTCTTATTAACTTTTTAAACTCTTTTAGTGATTTATCAATAGCTCTATGGTCATCAGTTATTTCTTCGTAATAATCTACAAATGTTTTCAGCCACTCATGTGGAGACGATCCAATGAAAGGTGGCGGTTGACCATGATCACCACACATCACCACAGCAGTATTCTTCAATAACAGCCAATCATGAAATATATTTAAGACCTCTAGCGACACCGTGCATATATCGTCCCAAATAATAATTTTAGGAATGTATTTCTCACCCATCCGCGATGGAGTCCATGCGTCTCCGCACCATCTAAAGAAACTATGATATGTAGACGATTTTACTCCTCGTTCTTTTATTTCCCTGGCGAGTTTATGTGTCAGTGTCAAAACAATCATATCGGAACAATTACTAAATAATTCAATCGCGCGTGTTGTTTTACCTGAACCACCACACCCATTAAGATAAACGGTTTTATGTCTAGCCACAGGATCACATACAGATGGTGCCGATGACAATCCTGGTATTTGATTATTCTTGTAATATGTTTTCGCAATTTCAACGTCGGCAGATTCAGAATAACTAATTATATCTTCACGTTTTATTCTCCATTCGCCCCATGATGCATGATTGTTAATACGCAATTGTTTTAACGAATCCGCATATTTTTTATTTATATAAAATGAATCTGTCGCGACTCTGACTGCATAACGAGGAAATCTGTTTATCATTGATAATAGATTTATCGAAACGTACGCTAGCATCGAAGATCTTAAATGAGTAAACTGCGGTGACTCGCCATCAGCACATCTCACAATTGTACCTAATTTAGTTCCGTCTGATAAATAAGCATTACTTCGACTTATAAATGTATTTTTCTCCGTTGTATCAGCAATTATAAAATCGAGTTCAGCATCATCTATGATTAATCTTGTACACGCTCGTTTATGATCATATGATCCTCCTTGAGTAAATGTACCGATTATTTTTCTGCCGAGATCTTTTGCAAATTTCTCATCACTTTCTCTCCTGCATTCACGTATATTATTAGTAATTTTGACAATATCATCTTCAGGATTAGGAAAATATCTCCTAGCATCATTAATATTAAATACATCCGGTTCTGGCAATCAAACTTTTTTCTGCACGCGGTGTGATATAATTGCTTCACTTACGCTTAACGACATTAAAATTCCAGCATCAAGCATGTACTGTATTAGTACTATTGGAGCCCAACGTCGCTCTGAAAAATGTCTTCCAAACCACGCATAAACAATCGGATGAAGATCCCCGTAAAACTCGAACTACTCTATACAGGCGAATCCGGTTAAGTTAATATCTGGTCCTTCCATGGGAAGGGGTCCATTTATCGCAACTCTGGTCATCTCGTGTGTCGGATGTCCAAATCTCTTAAAGTATTCAGAACATTCTCCGTATCCAAGAAAACTTCCAGGATAACATGCTACCATATCAACTGAGATAACGTCATTATAATCGTATTTAGTATTCCACAATCCACCGTGTCCGTATTCCACACAACTTTTCTGGACATCTTCAAGAAATTCCAATCGTGTCGGTTTCCATGAATTTTTCTCCTGAGCAGCGTGAGCAGCAATTGATGGAACGGTAAAACAGTTATTCAGTAATTGTCCAACCTTAATATCATCAGAGGTATATTCACGCCAAAGGCGTTGTGCAAGATTTTTCATTTCTTCGTGGAGAGATTCTGTACGATAAATATCACCATTTGACCATACAAACTGATCGTAATAATCATATTCCGAACTCTGAAACAGCCACACAGATACAGGGCCAATTTTACTGATAT
>JAECUM010066583.1:17500-20939 GCA_016617855.1 Megalonaias nervosa | reverse complement strand
TATATATATATATATATATATATATATATATATAAGTACAGAAAATGAAAATGCTGAGTTGGTTTAAAACAAATCTATTTAGAAAACGTTATCCTGAAGTCATTCTCCCTGGGTGACTAATTCGACGTTTTGCTTTGTACATTAGTCGTTTCAAAAGATCGATTTCTTGCATATACAATTGATCTCTTTTTCCTTAAATATAGCCCTTACGATTAAGAGCCCTCTTTCCTATGTAGAGAGAAGCGTGAAAGTAAAAAAAAAAATTGGAAATAGTTTCTTGAGGTTTGGTTTATTTCTCTGTTTATAAGGATTTGTTCTTTTATTTTTCATGCAGAATTTCATCAGTCAAAATTGTATAAATAAGTATGAAAACATGGTAGCAAATTTGAAATTAAATTTGGACGAATGTTTTCTTTATTTAAATATAATACGGAATGTCTTCGCAGATTAAAATAATTACATTCAAAATAATAAGTACACATTTTTACAAAACCTTCGTAACAATTACTGACATTGGTTAAACTAGAAGTTATTAGTTCATGCCAGAAAGAGAACGGAACTACTTATGTATTCATGCTCACTTCTAGTATGCTTTTGTGATATTTGTGAAAAACGGTTAAAATATAGATTTGCTATTTATTTCATGAGATTCAGTTTTATGTTTTTTAACTATTCATGTTTGTAAAAGGAAGAGCAGAATGTCCTATTTTACGAGATTCATGCAGTCATAGAACTTGAAATTCGATCATTGTGCATGAAATGGCTTCGCTGCGGTTTTATTGAAAATCGATCAGACACAGTGTAGGAAATAATTTCTCTACGGGTTTTCATTTGTCTTGCTTTACATTTAGTTGGTACCATATAGCCACTATTGTGCTGAGGGGCCGTGGCATACATACATACATATGTCCTCGCTAGTCTGCAGGCGGTTAATAAGCTTCACCACTTCACGGATCCTGTAAAATATCACGCCCAATCCTGAAATAAAAGCGTTGCTTTTAATATTTTTAGCGAGGATTAAAGAGGATTGATATTTTTAGCGAGGATTAAAGAGAATTTTTGAGCCTCTCATTTTGAACCTTAAACAACACAATGAATCCGTTTCAGTAGCCAACACATCATTTCCTAAAAGTCACACAATTTCCTTGGTGAATTAATAAAGAAGAACAACTAATGGAAGCTTTTAGCGTCATACGGTTCTTCGAGAGGTTGCTTATTTATGATTTGATGCAATATTATTCTTTTTGTCTGATCATGTTAAACAGTACTTGATATTTATTTTTGCCAGACAGTCAATATCATTGTAGCAGTGCCGGTTTAATGGATTGTACACCTTGGATGTATTGGTGATTTAACATGCATTTATCACTCCATTACAACTATGTCCTGTCGAGAACAAACAAATCGTTATATTACAAGTAGCGTCAGTCGAAGATAAAAGAAGCTATACCCTGACAGTGTAGTTAATTTGAATATACTGATAAACAAGACGAACCAAGAAAAATGTTGTTATCATAGTTCACGTTTTGTTATACACTGAGAGAGAGAGAGAGAGAGAGAGAGAGAGAGAGAGAGAGAGAGATTTAGAGAGATTTTTTACCTTTTATTCACTAAATGGTGAATTTGTTGAAAGAATATAACTTGATACTCTTGATACTACCTTCAGAAAAAAAAAATGACAACGTTCACACTCAAACACTAAGCTATCAGTGCTTGTCAAAGCCTGTCCAATTTCGAAACAGAATAAACACAAATGGAAACGTCCTGGAGAAAAGTATTTTCTCTTACGTTTAATTTTTTAATACCAAATATTTTACTCTAAAAAATAGTATCTGAAACCGGTTTGGTATTCGATAGACAATGCCATAGATTAATGAATAAACTACATCTACAGAATTTTATTAAAAAAGAAAACCCAAACTGCAATCTTACCTAAAACATAGGGTTAAATAGCAAAGTTCATATAATCAAGCTATGATATTAGCTGGCACAATATCACAGTAATTTAATTTTCAAGAAAATTATTTGTTTAATTCTTAATAGTTAAAATAATCTAAAAGCATTTGCATTATCGTTTGAATAGCGAAACACTATTTTAAAATTCATGTACCCCGAGTAGCACCTTCGGCCACGTTAACAGCACATACCCTTTATCGTGTGATATTCAGTTGTCAATAGCTAAGCGAGTTAAATGGCTACCCTAAAAGGTATCTCTGAATCCGTCAGTGTGATTTTCACTATCCCTAATTAAATTAAAGTTCAAATATGAGCAATGATACTCTTTGTCTTTTCTAGATTTTCATGGCAGCATGCGCAAAGAAAGGAAAAGATAGCTCGTATTGTACAAATGGCACGCTTATTACATCCTGACTGATTTCAGCGGCTTCATATTTCAGTCTCTATTGAGCTACTATTCTTATCCCATTTGATCAATCAATCAACCCCTTAGGCTGTAATCCAGGCTCCTAAGTCAACATTTGTGACATCGATTTATTTATTTATTTATTTATTTATTTATTTATTTATTTATTTATTTAATTATTTATTTTGGAGGGGTGGGTTATTCTTGCTATGACTGCATATGCATAATTTTCTTAAAAATATGTCAAACAGCATTGTTAGCACACCTAAGTTTTTGACCCCTCTCTGATGACGGAGCTGAAAACAATAGCCCTATAAACAAACATAAGCTATATGGACAAATTCACTTAAAATTTTAACGAATTTTGACCCAGCGGTTTAGAAAGAAACAGTAACGAACGCTCGGTCGGAAAGACGTGGGCACCCACGATGTCCTCGATATTCGTTTTTGTTTTTTTTTTGGTTTTTTTGGGGGGGGCGGTTGTTTTGTTTTTATGGGGTTTTTATGGGGGGTTTTTTGGAGGGGGATTGTTGTTTTAAGCGTTGGAATAACTTTAACATTGTATTATGAAACAGAAAAATACTTTGAAAGAATCGTGTTTGTTCATGCTGCTGTTTCTTTAAATTAAGAAATAAGGTTTTCGATCTTTTGTTAATTATGAGTCACCAGATGATGCCCGATATATATCAACGGTCTTGACGTTTCGGATAAAGATTTGATTTAGAACATCACATGGTTTCTATTCAGCATTGATCTGTGCATGATATTATTCCGACCCCAGACAACCACGTATCACGTATCATTTATAAAAATGTACGTTATCCAGGGTTGAAAAGAAATACAATTGTTTTTAGTCTTTATACCAAAATAGAATACAGTATTTTGTAAACGACAAGCAGAGTCTACGTGAATAAATAATAAAATACCATCTGCTTTATTGGTAATAAAAAAACCCTCTAAATGTCAGCTACAAAAGTTCTTCCTGGAAATGACGATATATATATATTATCAACAGGATTTGAAAACTATTATATTTCTTTCTTAGGCTGCCTTTCTACAATAAGATAAATTTCCATT
>JAECUM010066583.1:0-12500 GCA_016617855.1 Megalonaias nervosa | reverse complement strand
TCGATGATCTGTTTTTTTCATTATACAATATTTGTTTACAGTTTTTATACAATATTAAAAACTGTAGCACCAACAACTGAATCAAGAAATTCACGAAACTTATTATTGTTAGGATCAGCTATAAAATCTCTATACTTGTCATAAACATCTGACGAAGTATCCTTATATCGTTCATCTGTTAATACCTCATTTTTCTTTAAACAACTGTAGGAATCAAACGTGTTTTCTACTTCACGTTCATAAAAATCTGTTTCATTCTACAAATTACCGTATTCTTTTTCTGTTTCATCAATAAACCCAAGTACCAAGCTTATTTGACTCAAAGTAAAATTTTTGACGACAAGATATTGTCTGATAATTGCATATGCGACTACGAAATTTATCAGCATTAATTTTTGGAGTGATTTTCGTCCAAGAAAGGTAATACGAGTAAAAGCATTTACTCTAAGCCATAATTTTTCGTATTGTTTTGTGAACATTTTCTCAAATTCATTGTAATAATTTCGCAATGACAATTGTCTAGAGCGTTGGAGAGATGGAAGTGAAACATCGCCTTCATCACTTATGTTGTAATAAGAATTAAACTTTGCTTCAAATATTGTTTGATCGACTTCATTAAAAAACTTTTCTCGCTCATAATAGTCGAGATAACTAATGTCATCGTTAAAAATTTTGATTATCTTTAGTGATCTCTCAACAGTAATCGGATCAAATTATGGGTCTTTTTTTACGCATCACTGGTAGAAGTGCGTTCGAGTATGCTTTTATAATTACCTCCTGTCATGGTAACGATTTTAACTAGGGTTTCCTTGTCGTGGTAGTACATACCGAGATGCTTAAAAATTTCTCGTTTTAAAAAACTATTGTATAACTCCTTGTTCCTTCTTATTCTTATTATCCTAGATTCCGCTAGTTTGTTGAGACGATTATAGTTATAGTTTATTTTTTCCTCCTGTGCTATTCGTGTGTTTAATAGGCCTGGTCGTATTATCAAATCTATATTTTTAAAATCAAGCTCAAGCAATATTTTTTAAACAGGATATCAACTTGTTTTTTTTCTTCTAGACAATCATCAGAATGACAGTATCTACTTATTGCTTTTATTAGTTGTGGTCCTCGCATATGCATAAAAAGAATTAAAAAAATTTCTTCATCTGACAATCATTGTAATTGTAAAATTTTTCGTAGTATTTATCACACGCGCCGCTAGTGATTCGTTTCCAACATCTTTTTTGGGGTTAAAGATATTATCATAAAATTCTCTTGCAATGGTTATAATTGATGGTTCTGACAATATTTTATAGCATTAGATTAAATTTGATCATCGAGTGTATATATTTGAAATGCTGTCAATCCTGGAAACGGATGTTCAGCAGCGACAACATAAACTCGAAAATACAAGTACTTGTTGACAGTCTTTTCTGTTATAGTCGTAAAATATTGTGTTGTTGAAATATACGTGTTCTCTGTACTATACAATATTACCCAGTCAATTTCATCGTTTGATCCTTCCAATCGCCAATTATAAATTCGACCAACACTTGAGTTTAATCGGCCTCACAAATGAAATTGTCAACTAGCGACTGCAATGGGACATTTAATTTTAATCCAAAAGTTTTCAACTTCTCCGTTTGTCGTCCATTCTTGTCTATCAGAGAAAGCGTAATGAGGATAATTTTCAGGATAATATGATGATGCGCTTACCTCAAACCCAACTCGGTTGTCAGTTGCCTTAAAAAGTGTTGGAATATACCCAACATTGTTTTTAGTTCGTTTTATACCACTAGACAGACTGTCAGCGTACACTTTATTTGTCAGATCATTAGGGTTAACTGGAACATATGCCGTTGTTATTTTGTTATTTCTCATATTTATGTTACCTGACATTGGTCCACCGGATTGTCTCAAATATAGGGCGAGTGCTCCTTTAAACTGAGCGTAACTAATAGCATCAGTCTCATTAGCTGGTGGTGAGGTTGTCGGTAATCCAGTTATTTTTGAGTTATTGCTTTTTACAAGGTTACCTGTGATTATGTCGCCAGCTTTATTGAGTTTGGTATCGTCAACAGATTTTACCTGCGCATAACTTACAGCTTGTGTATTATCAACATTTGCTGGTGGATATACGGTTTCCAAGCCAATAATTTTTTTTACTCGACATATTAATATTGCCTGTAACCGTTCCACCAGTTTTATCAATCTTCTTATTATCCACATATTTCAACTGTAAATAACTTACCGCTTGGGTTTGATTTAAGTTTGCTGGTGGATATGCGGTTTCCAAATTTATAAAAATTTTTCCTGACATATCTAAGTTACCGCTTAAAGTTCCTCCTGTCAATGATAGTTTATTATCGTCAATAGATTTTAGTTGTGCATAACTAACAGTTTGTGTATTAATAACATTTATTGGCGGATAATTTGTTTCTAAACCAAGTACTCGTTGATTTGACATCAACAAATTGCCTGTCATTTTATCGCCAGTTTTTTTTTTTTTCAAGTAACCTGATAAATCAATGTTGCCATAAACACAACAATGATCTGCCAGATTGTCATTATCTCGTTGTTGGGAGAACTGGATCGGGAAAACAAATTTGCTGATGAATTTACTGCTGGGCGATAATTCTAACTACGACAGAGTTTATATTTACACAATTAATCCACAGCAGGATAAATACGAATTATTGAGCGAATACAATAACAAGCTTCGTGATGATCTTGAAGCTGGTGAAAACTTATTTTTTATTATTAGACCACCAGAGGAACTTATTCCAGTTAATCAACTTGACTCAGATGAGCATAAGATAGTTGTTGTTGATAATATTCAACTTAATAAATAAGTGATGAATAAAATATGATCATATATTTCACTGTCACGTAAAAAGAAATGTAACTCTATTTATCTCGCTCAGGGATTTTACAACGTCCATAAATTTATTAGACGAAATAACGGTTGTTTTATATTATTTCCCGGACTCGACAACATTGACGTCAGAAATATTGCAAACGAGCAATGTGGCGACGTAACAAAAGATAAATTTATTGAACTGTATCATAAGGCAACGAAAGATAAATATAATTTCTTTTTATTCGATAAATTTGCACGTGATCCAAAAAAGATGTTCCGCTGTTGTATTGAAAAGTATCTAGAGAAACGTTTTATCAAACCGTTATTGAATAATACGGATCAACGAGCAAAGTGCAGAAAATATATAGATAATCTAAAACAAAATTGCTCAATCTCATGCAGAATTTAGGACAAAAATTCAAAAAGCACGACTTGGACAAGTAGTTGCCCCGGAGGAATCAGCTAGAATTTTAAAACCAGTTACTGAGGCTTTACTTGGAAAACAACCTGAAACTTAAAAAATTACAGGAAAAAGGTTTAATTGGATTAATTAAAGAACAACAAGAAACCGTTATTGCAAGATCAGATGAATAAAAAGAATAAGGTTGGCTGAGGCACTTACAGATTACATTATTAATACTGACATAAGACTAACTGAGATAGATCGGTTGATTCGTGATCCGTTAGAGCTTGAACGAAGTTTATCGCAGAGGGTGGCAGTTGGACCAATGGGAAGAAGGTTGGATGATGGAGGATATAAAAAAAACAACAACAAAAAATGGAAAGTAAAGCTGATAAAGCTTTATGGGAGATGTACGAGGAAGATGAAGCTAAAAAAGAAGCTCTTAGAAAAGAGCTTGGATTGGATGTTCAGTACAGACAAATGTTCGATGACAAAGCAAAAAATATAAACAAATAAATAAGAGATGACGAGTATAAGTCGTTCAACAAAAAATACAATTTCAAAGATTCAAGAGTATACGAGATTTTAAAGAAAGAATACAACGCTGATGAAAAAAATTGAAAAGTTAATGGAGATAGCAGAAGAGTCAGAAATATATCAGAGAAATAGTGCCAGAAAATAAAGATTACCACTAAAGTATTAGAAAATTCCGACACAGTATTATCGCCGATCTTTACATTAAAGCTATTAATCAAATAAAGCAAAACACGTACTCTCATCACTCTAATGTTTTGAGCACCGAAGCAAAATATATAGATGAAATCCGAATACTGGCCATACCACTTGTGGTGCATATAGATAACCCTACTGCCAGACAAGCTGAACTAGATCGGTTAATTGATAATCCACATAAAATCATAGAAAGGTTACAGCCAACTGTGACGGAGAGTCAACAAGATCCAGTTATGGCAAGTAAAACAACATTTGAGCCAACTGTAACAGGGGATATTAGTCAACTAGCGGTTGTATCAGATATTGAACAACAAAGAAAACTTATTCTAGAGCGAGCGCAAGTTAGAATAACAGATCAGGAATACAACAATGTTTTAATAAATCATGATATTAAAGTTGATAATATTGAAAATTGGGAAGAAGGCATATACGATGAACTAATTAAAAAACTATACGCTATTATGAACGCCGATAAGCGAGCTTACAATAAAATGAAAGAAGTTACAAAAATTGAAGATCTTTATATACATAATGACGCCTACAGAAATAAAACTATTGCAGATGTTATTAAGGACGCAGTAGTAACATTTAAACAAAACATAATAAAAGATATAGCTTTAGAGAATGGCTTTATTATTACGATTATAATCGCCGTAAAGAAAAAGTTGGAACCGGAGTAAGAGTATTTACATCAACAGCAGATATGACCTGCAGATTGATGCTGTTGATATCATCGAAAAAAGCTGGAAATGTTGGTGCTGAAATTGACAAATGGTGAAGATCAAATATCAGAAATAAATATGCAATTGAAGGATCAGTCTGGACGACAACAAGATCTTAACAATGAAGTTTTACTTATTACCTACAGCTACGAGCACATTAGGGTTTTGTACAACCTCGTTGTATCACATGAGACAAAGAAATGTTTACAGAAGAAAATTAGTTGGAGGATTTTTAGGAAATATATTTACTAAAATTATTGAAAGTGCTCCTGGAATAGCGCATAAAGTTGCGCCAATTGCACTGGACGCATCAAAAGACTTTGCGACCTGAGCTGCATCTGCCGCTGAAACTGCGGTGGGACAAAAAATAGCTGATAAAATAAAAGGCAACAGGCCAAAAATAAAACAAGTTATATCAGAAATCGCACCAACGGAAGAAACTAAACGTGCGATGATAAAGTCAACAAAAAAACGTTTATCGCCAAGTGGAGAGCAAATTATAAAAAAAATTAATATCTAAGTCAACAGCACCAAATTTTATATAATCTAATGAATAAAAAATGTCTGTTAAAGATTACATCGATTTGGCGGAGACCCATGACGTAGATGATACAGTAACAGAATTTAAATATGTTGAATATCTCGACGAAAATTCTAATGAGCCTAATAAAGTTGGCGTTAGAATATTTAATACACGCGATGAGGATGTATTTCTTTTGCCTCACAAAGCAATGTTGGAAGTTTGTGGTCAGATTATGACAGTAGCTAATCCACCTGCTGAAATTGCAGCTGGAGCAGAAATAGCTCTAATAAATAACGGTTGGACCTTATTTAAAAGTGCTAGGTATCAGCTAACTAATCAAACAGTGGAAGATATTTAAAGGCACCTACAAGTTGCATGTACAATACTAAATATTATTTCGTTTATTGACGATTACTCTAGATCGACTGCAACTAACATAATGTGGTTTAAAGATACTGGAGCTGGTTTAGCTGCATCAGGCGAACTTATTCTTATTCACGGCGCTGATGCAGCTGCAGATATTGTAATTGTAAGAGAATTTCTTATTGCTAATGCTGCCAATTTTGGTATAGCCCCACCAGCTGCAGGCGCTAACGCAGACGCTACAAGAATTTCACTTACTGCTGCTTGTAATAATCTTGGTATAACACCACCAGCTGCAACTGCGGTCAGTGTTGCAATGTCAGATCATATTCATAACGCAATCGAATTAAAAAATATACGTTACAATGATGGTTATGCTAGGAGAAAGGCACTTGCAGCAGGATCACGTCAAATTACAATGATGCTGCCATTGAGTACAATATTTGGATTTTGTCGCGATTACAAAAAGTGTTTCGTGGAGTTAAACACACTTATTTTAGATCAGGCAGAACAAAATGATTGTTTACTTCGAGCTGGCGGTGTTGATGTACAAGTTATTATAAACAAACTTGCTTTATGGATGCCACGAATAACACTGTAATTCACAAAAGCAGTAGAATTAAATGATATGCTTCAAAAATTTATTTTCAGCAACATAAAATATATCAGAGTGCAGTTCCAAATACTACCTACTACACATGGCACGTCACAACAATTTCAAGCGAACAACTACTACAACAATTATTTGTTGCATTTCAGCGACAAGCGCGACGCGGTCACCAGCAACAAAATAACGCAATATTTGATAACGCTGATGTTAGGAGAATATACGCCAGGATAAACTCCAAGCAGTATCCGGAACGAGCGATAGAATGCAATTTCGCGGATGACGTTAAAAAAAATGTTACTCGACCGTACATGTACCCCATGGACGCAGTGCAGAAATATCAGGACGTTGGAGATGGATCTCAAATATCAGTAGATGAATTTCGTACACTTTATCCGATATTTTATTTTGATGTTAGTAAACGCAACGAACGAGGCGTTGATTCGACAGCTGATATTGAAATTACTTGGACATTAGGAATGGTTCCAGTTGCGTTGTACGTTTATGTGCTGGTGATCAGCGACATATTTATAACAATTGACTCTGTCGGAGGTAAAATGACAGTCCAAGTTTAATATAACTCTCTTGATATATGACAAAATACATCGAAAAAGAAATATATTTGACTGACGGTCAAGTTAAAAAATTAGCGGCTGCTATTGCTAAGCATAGGCCAGTATCACTAAAAATTAATTCATCGACAACGGGCGGTACTTTAACAAAATTAATGCTAACTAAAACACAGATAAATAAATACGATCGCGGTGAACCGTTTGTTTTAAATCTAAGCGCGTCGCAAGTAACTGCAATGGCCCACCGCATTGCGGTGGAAGGCGGTTTTCTTGGTCCGGCAATTGCCACAATAGCCAAAACGTTAGTACCTAAAATTTTGCGCGTACTTGGTACATTAGGATTAGAAGCAGCATCTGGCGCAGTATCTGGTGCAACAAAAAAGGCTGTCTGTGGAAACGGTATAAAGAAAATTGTTGTCTAAAACTTTAATGTAATGCCCCGACGAAAAACAACAAAAACAAGGACAACAAGGAAAAAAAAGACGCGATCGCGATAAACGGAAAAAGGCGGATTTATAGGACCATTACTGGCGGGAGTAGCATTGCCCAATCTGCTGGGAATAGGTCGAGGACTAACATTACCAGGAAAACGGACGCGTTAAGTAACTTCGATATACTTGATAAGCTAATTAAATTAAAATATTTCTAAGGAGTTTATTCCAAAGATGAACTTGACAATGCACCAGCAGGGGGTTCGTGTGCGATAAATATACAAGATTTTAACGACGGATCTGGCACACACTGGGTAGCAGTCTACAATAACAACTATTTTGATTATTTGGAATTCCTCCCAGTGATGTAGTAAAAAAATATATCAGCAAAAAATATAAAATAATAAATTATTCGTCTAATCAGATTCAGCCTGTTGGAACATCAACTTGTGGATACTATTGTATAATGTTTATAAAACAAATGTCCCAGCCTAAATTCAATTTTTTAAAATTTATTTTACAGTTTGACAATCAACCTTCTCACGTTAATGATGAGACTGCAACTAATTTTATCTAAACTAAGGAATATGTCAACATATTGTCTCAAACGCAAAACTAAAAACAGAAAATGAAGATGAAACAACAGAAAAAACAAAAAATAATAGGATGATGATAAAAGTATTTGTGCAATCTGTGGAAAAAGAAAAAATACGTTTTTAAAGAAATTATCCGGAGCTGGAATGTGCGACAGGGTTATGTTAATAATTTAATTAATAAATAATGATATGCGAGTGTGATTGTAATAGAGATCTCTGTCTGGAGCAAAATAAAATTGTTACGTACTGTTTGAAATGCAACCACAGAGAAATAATTGGAACAGGTATAGATATACATAAATTAATTGGCAAGGTATCAAAACCAAAAGGAGGCTGGACATTACCAGGCCATAAATACACTGGACCATATAATCCGCTAGATAAACAACTAGATGATAATGATAATCCGCTGCCCGGACAAGAGCCTTACAATAAGTTGATGCAATAGCAATACGACATGATATTTGCTATCGCGATAACGAACAAGATAAGCACGGCTGCGATTAGATAATGTTAGATGAACTACGCGATATGAAACCTTTAAATATGAGAGAACGATTTGACATAAAGTTAGTTCAAGGAATGATAGGAACAAAATATAAGTTAGGTCTTGGAAAAGAATTGCATGATGATCTTGCAGCTGAATTACATAAACCTGAAATAAAACGTTTCCGCGTCGTAAAGTTGTTGCAAATGCCGTTGACGATATCTGGGCGATAGACTTAGTTGATGTGTCAAATCTTGCTCAGTTTAACGATAACAAAAATATCTTTTTAACGTTGTAGATGTTTTTAGTAAATACGCGTTTAGTGTACCTGTTTCAGATAAACAGGAACATCGATAACTGATGCACTAAAACAAATAATAACAAGTACAGAAAGAAAACCAAACAGAATCTGGACCGATCATGGAGTGGAGATTTTTATTAAAAAGTTTGAGCAATTTTTGGAGCAAAATAACATCAAAAAATATGTTACTGGAAATGAAGGTATGTTCGTTATCATCGAGCGGTTTAATCGTACACTAAACGAGCTGATACAAAAACATTTGACAGCTAAAAATACAAATAAATATATTGACAATCTACAGCAGATTGTTGATAAATATAATAACACGAAGCACAGATCAATAAAAATGTCAGCAAATGATGCAATTAAAAATCTGATTCTTGCAAATGAAAACATGTACCGCAGACATAAATTTAAAGTTGGTGAGAAAGTTAGAATTTCTCTGACGAACGAAAATATTTGAAAAAGGATTTACTCCAAACAGGAACGAAGAAGTATTTGTTGTTGATAAAGTTTTACTGACAGTACCAGTAACATACGCGCTAAAGGATTTATTGGGTGAGCCTGCATAAAACTGCATAAAAATGAGCAAGATATATTTGTAAAAGTTATCAGGATAAAAGGTAATAAAAGTTTAGTTAAATGGAGGATACAGCGATAATTTAACAAGGACATTAAACGTAATTTTCTTGCATTATCGACTGGCATTAAATTAAATATTTTGTTACGTAAAGGCTCGTTCAAAAGTAACAAAAGAAAAGGGTGAAACCAACAAGCTTTGTAAGTTTTAACAAAAATAATTTATTTCCCTAGAAAACACGGTAAAAAGGTGAAAATAGAAAAATAGGACTTACAGTTTGTGAAGACAATCCAAACATTTATCCTAGTATTGAAAAAATACAAGTCCTATCACTAAATACTTTTAACTGAATCCAGGTTCGAATCTTGATGACGTTCCAAGATGGAGGAGGATGACGTCAGGTGAAGTCTTTATACGAATGTCAAGAGTTCCACGTTGAACCATAACTTGTAATGTTTCAATTTAGAATAAATTTCCATCGAATGTCTTTGTCACTGGTATAGTTCTCCAGGGAATAAATTATTATATTCTAAAAAAATAGACGAAATTCTGAACTAGCTGTCATCTTATGATAAAACATCTCGAGCTCCAAAGATGGAAAAATACAACTCTTTACGGCACCTAATAGAAATATATCCTTCTTCTTGAAGATATATTGTACAACTGAATGTTTCACGGGGATATGAGTATTTTTAAACTGAACTAAGACGTCATTTCAGGCGCGCACGATGGAACGCGTGGCTATTTCGCAATAAACAATGCAATTTCACGTGGGCCAGGAAAATGACCTTGGCAATAACCAATCGTTTTCGCGTAGTGTTTACTCAATCGACAAACTACGGCAGGATAAAATCGTGCTTATGCGAGTCATACTACGTTTGATATAAACATAATATCTCTTTCAAAAAATATCAGATCCCGTGAAAATAATCATTACAATAAAATGCAATGATACAAAAATAAAATAAAAAAGAATTTAAAATTAACACGCAAGTAATTAAATTACATATTCGTAACAATTTTAACAAAAATAAAATCGCATTTTACGCTCCTTTGTTGGCCAGCAATTTTCACATTAAGAAAAGGTTTATAAGTTGCCAAAATATTTGTTGGTCAGGAAACAGTAAAGTTAAATTTTATTATTTTTATGGCGATATGATACTTAACATTATATCGCCCAGTTGTCGGTCTGCTGTAATTTTTTTTATCAACCACGTCCACGATCTCGTCTTGTTCATCGTCATTGTTAAATAAAATGTCGTCTTCTGTATAACCAACCGACTCACATTTTATATCGCCAGAGATGAAATCCCTTGAGACAGCATCTCTTGCTGTAAAATTATCTATATATCAGCAAGTCGTTTCATTAAATTCATTCATATTATAATATATTTTGTCTAATTTATTATTATAAATGACCAACGAGATAAAATATCATCAGAAAGTTATAGATTAAATTACCAAGAACTAGCCGAGGCAGAGCGAAAATGTTTATCAGGACATTCTTGCTCTGTTGACGTTATTGTGACGCAAGGTGAATCCGAAAAATTCTTCTAACAGCAGAAGAAAAAAGTTAACTTAATGACAGTATATTTATAACACTGAAATTTAATAAAGATGATGTTTTGATGTTTTCTCACAATTGCTTAAAATATAATCAATCATCATATTTGAAGATGATTCGCTCAAATGTTGATTGTGATGTTGCCGCATTTGTTATTCCATCTGCGACAAATTTTATTGCTCTAGAATTTATCTTGTAGTGTCTTGCAGCAGCTGTTATTGAAGGAAATTTTAGTTCCTCATCTGTACTAATGTTATATGATATTATAGATTTAGCACGACATCTAAAATTAATACCACCACATCGTCCTCGTCTGTTATTTTCTTGTTGAGTGACAAGTTCGAAGTTTTCTAGACGATTATCTGTTTTTATACCGTTGACGTGGTCTGTCACTAAACCATTAGGTATAGGTCCGTTAAAAGTTTCATAAATAAATCTGTGCGAACGACAATGAACAAAATTTGTTTTACTTCCACGAACAACTACAAGCAAGTATCCACTATTTTGCAAATTACCAAACTCTGTTTTGTTTGGATATTTCGAATAATTCCTTTATCAGAGGCTTCGTAAAGATCAAACGCGGAATAAGGTTGAAATTCATCTTGCAAAGACAAGTTTTCAATGTTATGACCAGTAACTGCGCCGTTGACATGATATACTCGTTGTCCTTCTGGAATTTCATCACAAAATAATGTATAAATAAAATCTTTCCTAAACATTTCAACTCTCTAAGCATTATCACCTTTAACGCTTATCATCATTCCAGCTGGTGTTGCTTTACCAAACGGTTGTCCGTATTCGACGTGTATCACCGACCCTAACATATTTCCCGCGTATAAGTTGTACTTGGGATGAACATAGTAGTACCTTTGCTCGCTTGCGCTTGTCAGATTTTGTGCCATTATACTATAAGCATTTTATATCTCTGATTATTCGACTAGCGCGTGCGCATTGTGCGGTGAGATATCGATCGAACAATCAATTAAATATATAAAATCTTATATAAATATAATGCTGAAATTGCCAAAAAGAACCTTAAAGGAGAACCTACAAAAATAGCCACTGCTTTTGCAGGATTTGACAACAGCTATCGGTTTGATAATCAAATCGTTTTTAGTAAATTTTGACTCTACAAATTTGTTTCATCTTTTGCATCCAATTGTAACGCGAGAACTTGCAGTTTATAAAAGTATCAAGATAATGTAAAAGTGCAGTATCATGCTATTTTAACAAAGTTACATGCACTTCAAAATAATATACTTGATATAATCTTTGAAAATGGTGATTTCATCAACGAGATTACTGAACCATATTTAACGGCTAAATCACGAAAAATATTAGCTGGAACAAATATTTTTTCAGTCGCTGATGAAATACTTCAAGAAATAAATAAAAAATTGGAGGAATTTACTGCATTAGGATCAGGTTGGAAATTTTAAATGATAAAAGAAGTTTTATTTTACACAGTGAAATATAACGCACTTCACGGTAGTTCTTACGTTGATCTCCCTCAAAAATTAAAAACAAAAAATGTTGCATCAACGTAAAGAACTTTGCTAACAGATGATTCCAGTGGGCTATTCTTTCTGCGATGTTTCCAGCAGAAAAAAATGCTGATCGCTTTGACAAGTATTTTAGTCACGTATGAAAATTTAATTTTAATGGCATTGACTTTCCAGTTGCAGAAAATCAAATACCAAAGTTTGAAAAGCAAAATAATATTTCAGTTAATATATTTGGTCTTGACGAGCGTGAAAATGTTTATCCAAGG
>JAECUM010066581.1:0-26442 GCA_016617855.1 Megalonaias nervosa | reverse complement strand
ATATATATATATATATATAAACTGAATAAGTCCACATACCCACATACTATCATTAAATGGTCTTCTCTGTTCAGTAAGATGAACCTACATCATCATGTGACCTACAGGAAAATAAGACATTCCTTCCCGGTTTTATGAATATGTTCTTGCCTGTATTCTAACAACTAGTTGTATAGTTCAATAGAAAATGTTACTCACTAAGATTTCCTACCATATGAAGTAATTATTAGCCGCGTCTCACAAATCGACTTTTGTGCAAAATTGTCAAAGTATATTATAAAATTTCTGAACTTACTGAAACGTTATTTTACGCTCTATTAAAGGCGAGTCCTTTTTAAAAAGCTGGTGGTAGTCGTTCTAAGTATACCTCAGAACTGATATTTGGTTTAATTAGATTGCAAAATTAGAAACATTGCTCCAAAAACATGCACACCTTTTAATTTGTTGAAGTCTTGATACATAGGTAAAAATCATAATTTTGTTTTATTTATAGCTGAGTGAGGAGCTTACAGTGAACAAATCGACTCTTTCCTCAACCAGGCGGCAATTAACGAGCGCTCCGGATGAACGACCATCATCAATCGCAATCGGATCCACCTTTGCGATTCTCGTCATGTGTTGTGTGTTTTGCCCCATTGTAATCTTAGATATCCTCAGATGTATAAAATGTATTTGGAACTAGATTATCTGAATATATAAATATCTCTACAGTTGTTTTAAAATTATCAACAACCAGGTCCGAATTATGTAACCGATTTACTCCCACATTGTTCGTGAGCCACAGTGCCCAATAATCTGAGAAACTCAGAGAATGTTATTCAATGTTAATGTAGCACATCTGTGATTGAAAATCTTAGACATCAACACTTATCGACTCATAGAACAGTATGCTACAATTGATTTGTATATTCAATTAAATATTACGATCATTATCAATGTAAACATGTTTGTCTTAATCTGAGTCTAGGACATTGGAATTCCTCCACGATAAACCTGGTCTACCTGATGTTTCCCATGTTCTTTAGTAATTGTAGTAACATACCGTATCTTGTTGACATCTTAGAGTATTCTAGAAATGAACTTTTGACTCTTATCCTGGTCCTATTGTTGTGTCTTAGCAAGTAGTGGTTTTTACTTGAGACATTACTAATTCCTGCTTTAACATCTTGACGTAGAATTAGTCTAATTGTTGTGTTCAGATTTACATTTGGGTTGAATTATTTATTCAAATTATTATTCACTGGATTATTCACTGGAGACCGCTCTGGTGGCCTAAGTGGTTGGAGCGTCCGCCTCGGATATGGGAGGTCGCGGGTTCGAACCCCGGCCGAGTCATAGCAGACACTTATAAAAATGGTACTAGCAGCTGCCTTGCTTGGCGCTTAGCATTAAGAGGTTAGTGTTAGGACTGGTCGGCCTGGTGTCAGAATTATGTGACTGGGTGGGACATGATGCTATACGTCTGCCGCATGATGCCCCTGTGCTAGACATCACTATAAGCTGCCACACTGCAGACATCGTAGCGATATGACGGAACAATTGTTAAAGCTACGTTAAAAATCTAAATCACACTCACATTCATTGGAAATACAGAATGCTCATCTATAATATTCTTGTACTGGAACATTAATTTGGAATTATAGTGGTTTCGAACAAGAATATGTTTGGATTATATATTATAATACATCAAAAGACTGTTTGTACATCTCCACACTTAGGCCACTGGCACATTAGCACATTCGAGACCACAGGCACATCAACACGTTTAATATTGGAATGTACTTGCAATACCACTGGAATTCAGTAGGAACTTTATACGTTTGAACTTGTGATAAATCTTTTAGGACTATTTGGGATTTAATTCGCAATACTGTAAGTTCTTTTTAAATTTTCACTTTGTATTGTAGGGAAATAAATCATTTGTTGAACTCTACAAAACGTGTTGGTTTTAGCTCTTTTCTGTTACTCAGTTTAAGACCATCTAGTCGAAATACAATCCACAAGAATTTGTTCATCTCTACTAACCTTTAAAAAAGAAATAACCGCGTGCAATACATCTGCTCCAAGTTATTTAGCATTTGGTAATGGGCAAGCTTCTGTGCTACTAAGCCGGTTAAGACACAAATGCACTTCGTTGAAATGATTTATTTTGGTGTAATCTTTCCTGTGGATTTCCAATAGAAAACGACTATAAATAATTTTCTGTTTGAATGCAGACCGTTTAACAACGGTTGAAATGAGCATGGATGGATGGACTAATTGATGGTCGGACGTATAGATAGGGATAAAGAGAGATATGTGTAAGATTTTTAAACTATTCTATAGCAAATATGTTGTCCATATCTTTTATTATTAATACTGACTTCAACTAGTTCCCTAGAACCTCTGGTTTCTCACCAACTGTCCGGTATCATTTTCTAAGTGGATACGTCGAAGGTATCCTGTTAGATTTGAAGCTGTTGAAGATATTGTAGAAAGCTCATTAATGTATGTTAAGATCGATACTGATACACTTTTATTTGGCAACGAACTTCATATAACGTAAACAAATATTTTGCTACAAAAAGGAAATGTAGAAATATATTATTTACACAAATGAATTATAAACACATCATTACGTTTTGTATGAGTATAGTTAAAATGTTACGTACAAATGAACGTACAAACACTATCCCGCCGCTCATTCATTCCACTCATTTCTTTATATGTATGTATGTCACTTGTCTTGAATTATTCCAGAACCCCATACCGGCATGCTCGTTAATTAATTATGTTTATAATGGAGAGGAACTTGTAAGTTGTAAAACTTGTTTCCAGTCCTTTTACTCTGTATGAATGGTCTTCTTGGCATTAAAATATTTTTCATCTAAACATAGCTTAATTAAACTGAAATTGCTTACAACTCGCTCAATGTAAAGACGTCTGGAATGTCAAGGCAGCTATATAAGCGAAGTGTCTTTCTGCGTTCCAATAAACAGGAACTTGTTCATAAGAAACTTCTTCATAAAAAACAAAACAAAATCTTATCATCAAAAGTTGTTATCCGAAACAAATCTGCTCATGTTATACAAAGAAAGCGTTGCGATTAGAGCTGGTATTTTTATTCTTGCAAGTAAATCGACATTCACACACCTCGATTCCGTCCGATCATCTTACAAGAGTGCGCTGCAGAAAATTTTACTGCCATTCATGACAGTATGCTATTTTCTTTGTTTTGTTGGTTTTAGCAGTCTCTCTGTCTCTCTCTGTCTCTCTCTGTCTCTCTCTCTGTATCCCCCCCCTCTCTCTCTCTCTCTCTCTCTCTCTCTCTCTCTCTCTCTCTCTCTGTATCCCTATCTACATTACACGTCCGACCATCATTTAGTCCAGGGGTCTCAAACACGCGGCCCGCCAAGCCACATCCTGTGGCCCGCAACATGATTGGCGTCACATGGTGTCATGACAGATTACAGGGTGCGCTCACC
The DNA here is from genome assembly GCA_016617855.1 of Megalonaias nervosa. Classification (NCBI taxonomy): domain Eukaryota; kingdom Metazoa; phylum Mollusca; class Bivalvia; order Unionida; family Unionidae; genus Megalonaias; species Megalonaias nervosa. The sequence continues at coordinate 22,978 of JAECUM010066581.1, read as the reverse complement.
AGTTATTATGTACTTTTGAGGGAATGACGTATGTAAGGTGAAGTTGTTTGCATTTAAAACATTCACAGTGGAGAGAATGTTGGCATACCTTTATGCTACTTTGATGTAATGTGACTGACATTTCTTTGGATAGTGTACTTTTGGAAATTGTACATGATCTTAGCACACTGCTAACTAAACTGAATGCTCTCTTGTGCTCCAAAAATCAGCCTGAATTTGTCTAAAGTACACTATCCTTAGCAGCTATTAACATAGGGAAAATGAATTTTGCCACACTAAACAATACCAGTTTCTGAAAGTGCAGTGAATCAATTAACAAATATATAAAATGTAAAAAAAAGTTGTCGGCTTTTGTTTTTACAATTTACCTCTGAAGTTCAGTAAGTGAAAATGACCAAGTTGAGCTAGCACTTTTTTGAAAGGTGCACATCTGGAGTAAGGCCAGGCTGTATAGTCTATAACCCATATTACACCCATCAATCATACACCAAAATGAAGGGAATTAAAGGTTCTTTGAACAATACCTAAGATATACAAGGTCTTTTTTAAATAGCCAGTATAACTAGTGAGGAAACCCGGGGGAATTCTTTTTCTTTAAAATCCTAATACGAAACTGTAGAGCGCCACCACAAAGGTGGTGCAGCCCTTGGGCCATCGAAAATGCCCTCATCCAGACCTCAGGGTTGTTTGAGTTTGAGACCCCTGATTTAGTCCATCCATCCATGCACCCACTCATTCATCTATCTATCAAAATATTCATCAGTTCAGCTGATATTTTGATACCTTCATCTATACGATGGTGCGTAATTTTATCTTAGAATGGGGTTCCATTAAACCAGTCAAAATAACATTATTGAATGAGTGTTATACCATATTCCTTTGTGCTTTTATGTATGATTAATGTTCACATAAAACTTAGTGATGTCCGCTACAGATTCAGAGGTATGTGTAAGATTTTTAAACTATTCTATAGTAAATATGTTGTAAATATCTTTTATTATTAATACTGACTTCAACTAGTTCCCTAGAACCTCTGGTTTCTCCCAACTGTCCGATATCATTTTCTAAGTGGATGTGTCGAAGGTCTCCTGTTAGATTTGAAGCTGTTGAAGATATTGCAGAAAGCTCAACCCTCCTCTGTAACTACCTGTAATCGAATGCATAAATCCATACGTCAGCGTCTTTATTGTTTACCTGTAAGGTATGTTATGTTTGTTTTTACTTTATAGTTGTTTGCAAAAAATAGAAATAAATAGCCCTATAAACTAGTGTCTTATATGCTTCAGTTACCCTCGGACTATAAATAAAAGTCTTTTATCTCTTGTTTGTTACTCATCATAAATTATTAATTGTCAATCATCAATTTTACACCATTGAATTGACGACACTCGAACATTGACCAATGAATAAATACGCAGTTATCTCTCGTTCCTTTCTGATACCGAATTGAATAATATAATACACACATATTGATTGTGCCATAATTTTAATCATTGTGTTAAGGTAATCGATGATATGGTGTCGCAGTATGTTGCTATTGTTGAACTGTGTACACCTTTGTTTGCTATGTTTTCCGAAACAGAATTTTTTTTTGGGAAAGCTCGTTAATAATCTGCCAAGCATACAAATATTTATCTTTTGAATTCACGGTACTGAGGGGTTCCCCATCAATACAAGGCCTTCAGAATGCATGCATATCTCTATACCTGTTTATCAGGATTACAGCACCTAATTAGATATTTTCTGACTAGTTAAATGCTAACTCCTTAGAGGGTGGTTCATAGTGTAGGGGAAACAGAAGGAAACAAAACTGAAGATAACTTCGTTTCATCTGAAAATGATGTTAAACATATGAGGTTAAGTAAATATACATATATCTAATACATATGAAATTAAGTAACTATGCAAATATCTAGTATATATGAAGTTAAGTAACCATATATATATATATATATATATATATATATATATATATATATATATATATACACACACACACACACACATACGTAATTCATATGAGGTTAAATAAATCTACACATAAAAGGTCATTATGTGAGGTCGTGTACGCAACACTGTATCGATGAAACAGAACAAGGAAGAGAGATGAAAGATAGAAAGTGTTGTTCGTATCACCAGTAGTAACGTAGTGAACATGAATATATATAGCAGAAACTATATCAGTTTAGACGGGGATGGGACTTATTGAAATGATGAAGTTATATGGGGATGTTATTTATATAAAAATAATGTGAATTAACATCTTAAATCTAATAAGTATTGTAACATTAGTAATATTTAGTAACTCACCCAAAGTGATCGTGTTTACATCAATACACTTTTTTAAAATAAAAAAGACAATATAAATGGCAAAATGCTGACGCATCAAAGAGAAATTTTTTTCATCACCATTACCTTGTGAGACACATAATTCATATTTTCTTTCAGAGAAATCGAAATTTTATTATTAAAAAGCCCCCATTTTGCTTTTAAATACGAGCGTTTTTTTGGTGTGTTGCCAACATTTTTTTCAGAAGAGAGCGATTGGCCCCGGGGGGAAAAATTCGTAACTTCTGATTGATATGCATTATTATTATTATTATTATTATTATTGACATCCTGATACTTTGTGCCTATAGCATAGGCTTGTGTTTTTTTACAGTCATAGACTTCTGTGCTTGGATAGGGCTGAGTGACATCGCAGATGTATCAACATGGGTGTGGTGTCATCCTAAAACACATACTTCATCTACCGTGATATGGTAAGTCTATAGGAATACTGTTGTTGTTGTTATGGGTTTAACGTCATTTTTGAACATATGATAGGCTATATATGGCGCACAATATATCTGGAAGAGCAAGAATCTGGGAAGAACCACTGACCCACGGGAAGCTACTTTCTCACATACCCACGTTGGCCGAACCCGGGAGATGTCACTGAGCAGGTGAGATGTCAATGATCTGTATAGGCCATATAACACTCGGCATCCTGGGGCTTCCCCAGAGGGAATTGCAACAATTCTTTTTAATATTCTATTGATTATATTACTAAAGAAGTTACCCAAAACATGCTTGCATCCGTTGGAGCCTTTATCGAACTTTGTTTTCATCGCTTTTAATACTTATTCCATTTTGGAAATTCAAATGACCACTTTGGAATATATTGTAATGTAGTAAGTATTTGTTCTTGAAATTCATCCCCCAAAAGAATTAAATAAAATATTTTTTAAAAATACTTCAAATTAAATAAATAAATAAATCAATAAACAAATAAAATAAAATAAGCCAATACACAAAACAAAACACACAAAACTGAAAACAGACTCATAGTTTCACGATGAACAGGTTGTGGTAGAGCTCTGAGTACTCTACCGCCACCGCAGAGTTTATGCAAGTCCCCTTCCACGAAACCTCCAGCCTTTCATCTTGGCACCCCCGCATAACAGTAATGAGGCTGAGGTAGATGTCGATGTCTTCCGGGACCGATAAAGCCTCTGCGGCTAGCTAATTGTTAAAAAACTGTGCCATTGATTCTGACCTTAAGCGATTGGGGGTTGTTTTTGTGCGAGAATCGACACGGGGCATGTCGGGAGGTGGGATGATGATGTGTGATCTCCCGCTCCGTATGGTGTTTTGTTATTGTTATCTAGGAGATGATCGACCACGATATCATTGTCTGGATCGAGTAAACAATAAAATGAAATATAAAATGAATGGATGGAATAACAGAGATCTGAGCAGAGATATAGAACAGAACAACACGAGCCCCAAGGCTAAGCTATGTAACGAGCTGCGGCAGCGACATGTGCCCGGCCATACGAGTCGAATTAGAGCAGGCCTTATCCGGAACTCTACCCAATGAATACTGCCGTTCTGCGTGGTGCCTATGTTAACGATGCCGTCCTCATTCCAACTACACATCATGAAGTGATCCAGCTCGTTTAGCATGTAGCCGCCTGTGAAGTGCTTTTGCGTCATGTCAGATGCGCGAATCGGATGCATCGACCTTTGCTTGACCTGTTACCGATGGCGCCTCCCTTAGCCTTTTGGAATGCCAAATGACCAGTTGCACGAACTGTGCCGAGGACCGCCGCCCTGCAAGCATCCGTTAGTACTGTCATTGCCGCTGAACTGGCAGCAATCGCCAGGGAAGGGAGGACAGCTAACAATCAAAAAATGCCTCCTTCCTTTTGCAAGGATACGGGGCCTCGAAACAAAGATTTGATTTTCCACCACGCATGGTCATACGGGACGCTAGGATGCGCTTAGCTCATCTAACACTTCAGCGCGAAACCGCTGCCGGGCACAGTAGTAGACATGGAGGGGCGAGGCCGGCCTCCACCTGGGCATTGCGGAGCGATTTAACCGCGTTCTGGCAGAACGGCTCTTTGGCCATCAGTATGTCGAGAGATGGAGTTTGGTGACGATAATGATAGCCCATCTTCTGTGGCAGCGGCGCTCGATATGTGGGCTCTTGTACGCGCCGGAGTAGCTTTACCGACTCGGTTTAGTTTTTAGACACCTACGCTTTCGCTGAAGAGGTGGATGATCCTGGTCAGGCGTTCTTTTATTATTTGACTGGTTGAAAGGGATTATAGACTCTGGATGAGCTCGTTGTGAAAATATCTCATACTATCCGTCAGCCATAGGCCCCGGTCACAATCTTTTATTTTGTGTCCAGCGGGAAGAGGCTGGTCCTTGTCTCAATGCAGACGTCAATCAAGTGGCATATGCTGCGGGTAGTTGTGCACGTGATACGGAATTCTCGGCCTTTGAAGCTTTTTCTGCAGTTCGGCCTTAACTGTGGCTCTTTCTATGCTCTTGGCTCGTTGGGCCTCTACGTGGTGTACCCTCAGATTGGAATACAACTTTGGTCGAAGGCCTGCAATTTCGGCAATGGGTTACAGTTGTTTCGGCCGATTGGAATCATCACAAAACAAGGCAAGAAAATTCAGCCGTCCTACTTTTATTTTTTACAGTTTCATAAATGTATGTAGCGCGTTCATACTTTTTATTTCAGGTGATTCTGTCAAAATTAGTTATGTCGATCACTGCGTAATTTTGGAATACAATGGGAAATTGTTCATCCGTTGGATTGCTAAAAATTTAACCTCACGAAACACTATATTTTTGTTCAAAGTGAAAATCAGATTTTGCGTGAGATAATCTTTATTTCAAACTATTTTCCATCAAATAGTTATTAATAATATAAAAGGTATCTGCTCGCGAGGGATACTGTTGAAATTTAGTGAGAATTTAACTTCATAGCACAAGACCACTAGACGGCAACTGCATTGAGTAGCCACTGGATAGTTCCCGTTTACAGCCTACTGTAAATATTCAACTTATTATTGTGTTTGATTGACGCTTATCGACGAAAATGTGCACATTTGCAAACTTATTATCTACATTTGACTGCAAGATCCATATAATCACGAATAAAAGATTCTGCCAATAATTCAATCCCATATTTACATCATTTGTAAAAGCGTTCCAGCGAGGAGCAGCGATGGATTGACCAAACAGGTGACGCAGACTTAGTGTAAAATCATATATAGTTAGTGTCAGCGTGAGAAAGTTTCTTTCGAGAAAAACGTAAGTCAATTCATTTCCTTTTATATACAAATGCATCTGTACTTAAGTTTCTACAGAATAAAGAAAAAACCTCTAAAATGTCAGCAACATATATTCATTGTCATGTGATACTGTAGAAGTCGTTCAGTTAAAACTGTTATTAGTTTTTAATTCTGCATTTGATGTACGACCACTGTTGTCTTACAAATCTGCATGCATTCCAGTATAAACCTAACAGATATCACACAGGCAACTATTGTGACGTGTTCGTCCCTGAACCGTATTGATACCAGTTCATAGAGAAAATATAATTATATATACATGGACGTCCTTATTCAGCACAGATATATTGCATTTTTATCTAAGTTCTACAATTCCTTCCCAGACACTACCAACGTTATAGGAAAAAGGCATAGATAAACCAACCTTTCCAAATCATTATTGTTTGATTTTGATCACACTTATAACACACACACACACACACACACACACACACACACACACACACACACATCGGCTAACGTGGGTACGTGAGAAAGCCCGCCAGTAGCTTCTCGTGGGTCGGTGGTTCTTCCCGGGATTTTCCAGGGTTCTTCCTCCACCATTAATACTGGCCGCCATGTATAGCCTATCTTGTGCTGAAAAATGGCGTTAAACCCTATAACAACAACAACAACAACAACACACACACACACGCTGTACTAAACCTACATAGTCCAAGTACGTGACAGTACCAACCATGGAGAACATTAGCGGTTATTTTCTTAAGAGACGTTACTCATGGACAACGGCAGTGGGCCAAATAATATTGCCATTCTAAACGCCTTTTTTTGTTTGAAAATGACGTAGAAAGTAAAAAAGGAATAGAAATTTTGGAAGATTTTTCGGGGGGTGGGGTGGTATTTGAAGGAGATAATACGAGGTGTATTTAAGAGGTTCTGAATATTAGTGCGCTGTCCAGCAAAGTTCGTTATTAGCGAGCAGTACGTCAGTGCATAACCTCAAAGTTCTCCCCATGTACCTCTATACATTTTCCCAATCGGATAATCCAGTAATTAAACGCCATTTTGTATTCACGCTTTGGTATGTTGATACACACTGAAAAACTACATTTCCAACTGCATGGTGGCTGTCAAATCTTCTGCCACTCAGAGAATATTTGTTAATGGGATTCAGGAAATAAAAACAAATACAGAGCTAAACCAGAGCTGTATGGAAATTGTGGCAAAATTTGGATACTGTGTTCCTTCAAGAAGTCTGAGCAGCAGGCGGGGTGAACAGACCACTTTGTACGTGACCTTATTTTACAAAAATAAAGGTTCCTACAGGGGCTGAAAAAATAATGTCAATAACGCTAAACCGAACCTCCTAACTTTTATTATTACCAAAACGGATAATGTTAGCTCATTTTTGTTATTTTATTTTTGAATCTTTGTTTTTTATGTTATAATGCGTTTAGTTTACTCACCGGTCACTCAATTTTTGTCGGCCACCCTGCCTGCTGCTGTAATTAACCAAAGATTTTATCCAGACCTACACGATATCTAGATCTTGGATCATGTAGATTTATTGTTATATATCCAAATGGAATAGCCTGTGCTTGAGCAAAAAAGTTTTTGAACTTCATCATATCCATATCCCCTGAACACCAGGCATAGTAAATATTTTTTTAACGTATAATTATCTATTCCATTAAATACAACTAAAATATTGCAGTTGTCTCTGATCACCTTCGGTATTTGTGTATAACGCTGAGTGACGTATATAACGTCTGTATTTTTGTGTCTACCTCTGGAAAATATTCTAGCTGGATTTGTTTGTTTATCCAGCATTACATCATCATATACTACTAAATTATTAATAAATCCATCTAGATCATCTATTGACGGTGCTTCATCAATATCGGTGATAAAATCGATAACATCATTACCGTCTTCATTAATTAATTTCGCTTTTTCATTAAAATCTTTAAGTACTTCGTAACAGTGTTGATCATCTACAGATGGTGCTACTAAATACAGTTTACTCCATTTTAACCACCTCATTATTAAATTTAGTAATAGTTGTGTTTTACCCGATCCAGATGGACCTAATATAATCATTCTTATCGAATTTGGTAATGCTGGATGATGCTTCACTGGCTCCTGTTTTCGTGTCGCCGAAAAGTCAATTGTATCCATATAATAAATAATATGAGTCTATACTGTGTTGGGTGTAAAATTCCTACACCCACTGCTGAATTAACTACAATAACAACAAAAAATAAACGACGTGCTCTGACAGGCAAATGTGTAAAATGTGGCACGAAGAAATACAAATTTGTCAAAACAAAGACAGGTGGAGATATAGCCGCTTTATTAGGAAAATTACCAGGAACTCCGTGGGCTAAATACCCCGGTGAGAAACATATTCCTGGATATAATTATTGCGGTCCTGGAACTCGACTTGATATCCGACTTGATAATCAAGATCAACCAAGATCAGGAGAGTATCCAATAAATAAGATTGATAAAGCGTGTCATGTTCATGACGTTGCGTATAAAAGTAAAGATTTACAACAAAGGCATCTCGCAGATGTAAAATTGATTCATGCATTAAATTCTATACCAATAAATCTGTCAGAGAAAAACTCGCTAGTTTTCTAGTAAAATCTGCCATGAAAAGTAAAATAATGTTAGGGGCTGGTAATTAATTATATAAATATTATAATGGAATCCATTTATTATAGCCCAAGAGGATATTGGAGAGGCAGATCAGCGATTACTAAATTATCTGAAGCAGCAAAAGTCTCACGTTCTGTTGCTGCAGCGTGGTTAGCACGACAGGCAATATGGCAAATTTATCTACCACCACCTAAAAAAATTCAATATGCACATTTTGATGTCAGCGTCCCTAATGAGGTTCATCAAGCAGATATTTTATTTTTACCACACGATACCATTAAAATTGGTAAACGTCAATCACGCATGTACAAATAAGCATTAACTGTCGTTGATATTGCAAGTAGATATAAAGAAGCGGAACCATTATCAACAAAGACAGCGTCTGAAGTTGCATCTGCGTTTGAACGAATTCATCAGCGAGGACCTTTGCGATGGCCACAGTTATTATGATCCTGGCAAAGAATTTCTTGGTGCAGTATTATCGTTGATGAAGAAACGTAACGTTAAAATCAGACGAGGACACACTGAAATTCATCGAGATCAGGCAATTGTTGAACGATTTAATCGAACACTTGCTGAGCGGTTATTTGGATACCAATACGCAAAAGAAATATCTACTGACTTTAAGTCCGGTGAGCGATCTCGTGAATGGGTTGCGAGGTTACCAAATGTGATAGCTGCATTAAATAACGAAATTACTCGTTCAACTTCCATGAAACCTTCTAATGCGATCACAAAAAAATATATACCCGTAGCAATGACAGACATCAACCTCAACCAGTATTAGGTAATGTAACTGTAAGATATTTATATGAACCTGGCGAACTTGAAGGTGGTAAAAAAAGAGCAACTGATCCTATATGGAGCGTGACTACACATACAATTTCTAGTGTAGTTAGATCACTGGTAGACCTCCAATATACAGACTAGATTCTACAGCCCCTCAACGTGGATTTGTGCGTGAACAATTACAGGTAATCCCTGAAGACACACAATTACCACCACATACAATTACATAACCAGAACCTCTACGTCGATTACATTCAAGACAGGTCAGCATCACATTATCACGTATATGACCAAGATCACTATTAATTCTGTCTACGGTAAATTGTCTTGGATTATTATTCGCATATTGCCATAACATATTACAGTTACAGCTTGCACAATGATTATTTTGTCGTTGTTTTAGTGTCATAATAAATTCAGTATCAATATCAAAGTCACGATTATTTTTTTTTGTCACATTGCTTATAACCAGATAGTTTTTTCTTATTACGTCATTATTAACAGTCTGATTATTATTTTCTGTAAAATTCATAATAACCCTATGTAGTTGAGATATTCTTCTGACTCTAGAAATTGCGAGATAGACTAAATTTGACCACTCGATCCAATCATCTATAATCCAGATATTTGTATCGGAAATAGTTAACCCCTGTGACGAGTGAATAGTTATAGCATATCCTAACGTCCACGGTGATTTATTCATATTCAGCGCATTCTCAACGACAGTAATATCGACTAAAATAATATCATTCAAGACAAGATTCTGTATTCCACCACCAGGAATTTCAACATCAATATTCTGTCGTCGAGTATCTGCTGGGCGATAACATAATGGTACAGGTAGATCTGAAAACTTTTTCTTTATGTAACAGAAATAATTTATCCTGTAGTTCATCACGAACTATCTTTCTACTTGCAACTATTAAATCAGCGGGATTCCATAAATTTAGAAAATCATTCATAGAAGTCTCTGGAATTACTCCTCGCATTATTTCACATTGTACTCTGTCTGGTTGTAGTCTGATTAATCTTTAAAATTCCTTCAGCGGTTCGTCAATAGCTCTATGGTCATCATTTATTTCTTCATAATAATCTACGTTATTCTTCAGCCATTCATGTGGAGACTGTCCAGTAAAGGGTGGTGGTTGACCATGATCACCGCACATTATTATAGCAGTATTCTTCGTCAATAGCCATTCAAGAAATGTTTTTAATATTTCTAACAACACCGTGCATATCTCGTCCCATATAATATATTTAGGTATATATTTCTCACCCATTCGCTCAGGAGTCCATGTGTCTCCACACCATCTAAAGAAACTATGATAAGTACACGATTTTACTCCTCGTTCTTTTATTTCTCTGGCTAATTTGTGTGTCGGTGTCAAAACAATTATATCTGAACTATTATTCATGAATAATTTAATCACACGAGTTGTTTTACCTGAACCACCGCATCCATTAAGATAAACAGTTTTATGTCTAGATACAGGATCATACACAGATGGTGCTGATGATTTTGATATTTGATTATTATTTTTGTGATATATTTCCTTAATTTCAACGTCGGCAGATTCAGAATAACTAAGTATATTTTCTTGTTTTATTCTCCATGACCCCCATTCACCATTACCAAGTAGCGGTTTTAATAAATCTGTATATATTTTATTTATGTAGAACGAATCCGTGGCGACTCTGACAGCATCACGAGAAAATCTATTTATCATAGACAGTAGATTTATAGAAACATATGCCAACATAGATGATCTTAAATGAGTAAATTGTAGTGAGTCACCATCAAGATAACTTACAATTGTACCTAGTTTGGTTCCGTCTGACAAATAAGCATTACTCCGATTTATAAATGTGTTTTTTTCCGTTGTATCAGCTATTATAAAATCGAGTTCAGCATCGTCCATAATCAATCTTGTACAGTGTTTTTTATGATCATAGGCTCCTCCTTGAGTAAATTTACCAATTATCTTTCTACCAAGATCTTTTGCAAGTTTTTCATCGTGCTCATCTCTGCATTTACGTATATTATTAGTAATTTTAATAATATCATCTTCATTAAGATTAGGGAATTCTTTCCTGGCATCATCAATATTAAATCTATTTGGTTCTGGTAACCAAACTTGCTTCTGTGGACTATATGATATAATCGCCTCACTCACCTGTAACGATATTAAAATTCTAACATCAAGCATATATCGCAATAGTACTATTGGAACCCAACATTTTTCTGAAAAATGTCTTCCAAACCAAACATAAGTAATCGGATGGAAATTTGCTGCAAACTCGAACGATTCTACATGAGCAAATCCGGTTAAATCAAAATCTGGTAAATGTCCGTTTATCGCAACCCTGGTCATCTCGTGTGATGGATGTCCGAATCTCTTAAAGTATTTAGAACATTCTCCGTATCCAAGAAAACTTCCAGGATAACACGCTACCATATCGACGGATATAACGTCATTACATTTATATTTAGTATTCCATAATCCTCCGTGTCCATATGCTACGCAACGTTTATGAATATCTTCAAAAAATTCTGATCGTGTTGGTTTCCATAATTTTTTTTCCTGAGCGAAATGAGCCGCTACAGATGAAACAGTAAAACAATTATTTAATAATAGTCTAACTTTGACATCGTCTGAAGTATATTTCGGTGCAAGATGTTCCATTTCTACATTAAGAGATTCTATACGGTAAATATCACCATTAGGTCGTACAAATTGATCGTAATGATCATATTCTGAACTTTGAAATAACCAAACGGATACAGGGTCACTTTTACTGATATTTTTGATAAAATCAAATATATGTCCATCATAAAATTTAACCGCTCTATCTCGTGGAAATATTGTTACTGCTGAGGTCCACGCATGCGAATTATGATCAATAATATCTATAGGAGCTCCTCTTGATTCATATTTTGTTTATATAAAATCTCTCCGGTTAACGTCTTTACCGTTATTGGGAATTTTAATTTCTTTTCTAGCTCAGCGACATCTTTGATAGACGCTCCGGTATCTTTAACTGATTCTGCCCACAGTATTTATTTTTTTACGCCTTAAATCTGTTAAACCATTACCACGTATCGCGTTTGTAAAATGTTCTGTAACTCGTTCAGCTACACAGTTTATTCTTGACTCTGACAGTTTCATAGGCTTTAGATCCCCGACGTCAGGTTTATTATTCAGCGGATATATTGCATATACGACTGCAGTAACTGGGTAGCCCCGTTCATAATATATCTTATCAATACCAGTCAGTATTCCGGGCTTAGATTTATTATTTAAGAGAACAATATTATTTCCTGACTGTATGTGTACTGGATCGCGCTTGTCACGAATAATCCAAATATCTTCTTCTGTATTTACAATAAATTTTATTAAAATAAAATATTTTTGATCATCAAGGTGATTAATAATTACTTTTCCTCGTTTGTCATTCATCATATTAGTAACATTTCCAACTCTGAATGTTGACCATACATGAAGCAGCGCCATCGTCACGAAATTCCTTTTTTGCTTCACGAATACGTTCGGTTACATCCTCATCCGTTAATGCCAGATCTTGCATCAAAGTACTAAATTTGTACTCAGATAATCGATCGAGATCGAATCTAGCTCTTTTAGGTTCAATAACGGATAATTCCTCCATATAATTAAGACAAGTATTTAAATTAAAATTTTAATATATATAATGCTTGAAACAAAAAACAAATGTGCTTGGCTCAGAATTAGATATACTTCTCTTTGTAATAAACCGTGCGTGAACAAATACTGCGGATATCATATGCAAAGCATCAAAAATGGAAGTACAGGACCCATACCGTGTATTCAATGCGGCGTTGGAGTCAGAGGAAAAACTCAATTGTGTCTAAAATGTGGCGGAAAAAAATACAGGGAATTAAAACGATATTATGATAAAAAAAATAATACATCGTCAGGTAAATCTCCTATACAAACCGTAGAAGATTATCTGGTTAGATTTCAAAACAATGATTTAGACAAATAATATTATATATAAATGGAGCAAAACGAATTTGTGAAACATCCTATAATAAAAAATTATGAAGCATCCCGAGATGGTGTAATCAGAAACTGCAGATTGAAAAAACCAGTCGGTAATATTAGTAATACTGGTTATTTTGGATTTACTGCTGGGAGAAAATATTATCTATCTCATATATTCATATTCGAATGTCATTTTGGAGTAGTTAAAAATGGACTTGTAGTTGATCACATTGATGGAGATCCCAAAACTAATCGGTTATCTAACCTGCAAGCAATTACACAAAGTCAAAATACTGTACGTGGAAATACTGGAAGGTGTAAATTATTCGGAAAGAGAACCATTAAATCCATGAATATACAGACAGGACGGGAAATAACTTTCCCATCAATTAATGCGGCTGCCAGATATTTTGGTATCAATCCTGCTTCAGTAAAACGCGTTGCAGATAATATTATTAGATCAGCATTTTCAATAAAATACGATCAGCCGATTATATTTGAATATATCTAACTCTGTCTTCCTAACAAATAAATTGTATATAGTTCGACTCTATATTTTGCTATGGGTACCTTCACCGTCGCTGCTCTCAGTGTCACTCTCACTTTTGACAGAATCAAATAACATAATCTTTCTCAGTTGCATTACAAGATTATCTACAATCTTCTTTTTCTCATATTCACGAGACAGTTCGGATCTGATATTTTCGATCGAACGTGCAAGAGGCGCAAATAGCTTTACCTGTTTGTCATTTACCATAGCTAATGATTCAAGCATAGACTGATAAATTGATTTTACAAATTTATAATTGGATGGTAATGTGTATTTATTGTCAATTTTCTTTGTTTTAATATTTCATAATCGCATAATATTTTCTCAGGATCAAGATTATCAGATAGATTTATTCCGTTATGTTTTAATTTTTTAATAGCAGAAATAATATCATTATGTTTTCTTGGTTCATTATATAATAATTATTTCTTTAAAATAAAAAATAATATCAGTCTCTGAATAATTATTTTAAAAAATGTAGTCCCCATAACCCCATGTGAACCTCTAAGTTGCCATATGACATCTTAGCAGGATCAGAAGGTCAGGGGACTGTTTTTTGAGGATGATTATGAATATATACAAATGATGATTATATACAGATGATTATATACAGATGATTATGATTGTATGATTATATACAGATGGTGATGATTATATACAGATGATTATGATTGTATGAACATGAATATATACAAATGGTGATGACGGGGGAATCTTGTCTACGTCCAACAGATTTTGTACACTCTCCCCCATACAAAACCCCGGGAGTGTAAAAGGTACACCCCTCAAGGGTGTATGATAGGAGAGTGTATTTTGTCTGTTGTGGATATCGAGGAAATTCTCCGGGTTCCCCCAATTAAATAGCATCAGTCGCCAAATGCAAGATAAATATCTTTAGCATTTTTGGAGACTCGAACACACGAGAGTCTGCACAACTTCGATCTACGTCCAACCGTCTTACCATTTCGGCCATCGCTCTCTTATCAATAATACAGTTAAATTTAAGTATATATAATATATTTGCGCTGTCTCACAGAACTTGTATTACTAATAGAATGTAGAACTGTACTTCAGTTTTTCAAAATTCATAAAATAATTTGCACGTATAAGTTATAATTCGTTAATGTAACAGACAGACGGACTAATACGCTATACACGTATATACAACTGGGTTTGTACAGGTAACGACGTAGTAGTAAGGGAAATAATCGCTCAATTTACTCCGCAGAGAGAGATAGCCGAGTTATCTCGCTTTATTATATATACAATTGCTTTAATCATAGAAATTGATTATTATTCATGTATTTACTCATCAGATTATTTTTTTGTCCCCTGATTAAATAATCGGACGTTCTACGAGCGTATATACAAATTAATATTAAGAGACTCTTGTCTTAGATCCAAAATGTTTCCTGCCTGGTCAGTGAGTTTGAAATTTATTCTTGTCAGAAATGGATTATGAACTCGCAGGTACACTGGGTTAATTGGTTCAGATACAATTAACCACCCTGGTGGATCTTTAGGGCTAAATGAATATAGTATATACCCTTGTTGGGCCTGATTAGATTTTGAAAGATCTACCTGATAACTGTCATCAATTACGTCACATACCAGATTGACTGCAATTGTTGTTGTTATATTTACAATACCTGGCGATATATGACGTCCGGCACCAAAGGGATTGTTATTATGTTTTAGTATAACCGGTGGTGGGGCTATTTTTTTCCATGAATCACATATTCTTTTAAAGTGTTCTTCAATAAGATCATTTAATGATTTCTTCATTTCAGCGTTATTTAAATCTGGTATAACAAATGTTTGTAAATCTTTTTCTGTTATTTTATAATGATCAAGAAATACATGTTTAGATTCTGGATTTGTGTAACGATTTCCATCGAGTTTAGTCGCGGTGTTTATAATACTTCGATTGACGATGTATAAATCGAACAAGATACCATGTAAATGTTTTATTGACTCGATTATTTGCTGCTTTACACTTTCATTATAATGTTGTGATAATGAAATAAGTAAATTTCTTAAATCATTAAACGTTTTATCGTATTCAGGTTTAAGAGTATCTAAAAAATGTTTAATAAATCTTACATCAACAGTATAGTAACTAATCTTCGTCCTGGTGTCTGTGTTAACAATAAATAATGCTTTATTCAGCTTGGGGATTCTTTTACCGTCAAAATCGGTAAAGTAATATCTATCTTCGTTTGGAAATCCAAATCTTGTATTATTACTCCATGGTTGTTTTCCTCGATATTCTGGATCTTTAATGAATTTTCTTCACTCATTTTAAATTCTTCTATTTTTGGTTCTGAAACTCCATTATAAACAGGTGGAACATCAGGCCATCCTAACACTGATCTGATCGAACTTTGATAAATATCTACGGAGTAATCAGGGGAATTTATTTCAATAACCGCAGATAGTGTTGGTTCGTAGACAGTAATTGCTATTTTGGATTCTTTTCCTGTAATAGATTTAATTCTGCGTTGGAACTCATCATTAATCTGTTCTATTTGATAACTACCCGTTGGAATACTAACTACTTGCCAATCAGGAGTTCCATCAGGCTTATTCTTATTAGCAAATACTAATGAATTATTTGGCTGTAGTCCACCAAATGGTTTTGATCTAATATTGGGCCAGCTATAATAAACTCGCAATTGCGCTAATGCTATTTCTTTTGCAGGAATTGCGGTTGGAAAATTGACACTAAACTCAGGATTGGTCGAACTTAACGATATCATAGTAGTTTTTGACGGAGTTGTATTAGTAACGATCTGCTGAAGTAACTCCCTGTCTGTCATTATTATTATTGTTGTTATTTAATTCGTTAAAATCATTAGCGATCACCTTAAAAGCGTCATCATAGGTTTTCATCATCATCGCGAATTCAGTATCAGATATTTCACCATCACTGACACACGAAGAAATATACAAAGATAATTTAGAACATGCATCTGCAACTGTATGTAATTTAATCATATAATCGTGCAATTTAGCATTTGTACAGGTATCTATCTTTTTGGTTATAATACCGAGAACTCCAGCAATAGTCGTTGATGCTGAAACAATAATGGTTATAACAGTAGGTGCTGTCATCGTCAACATTGATAATAATAATCCTGTTCCAGCAATAACAGCAGAAACCGAGTAAACAACTACATCAATAACAACTATACGTCTTTTGTATTTTTTTATTTTCGTGTTATAATAGTCGATAAAATTATTTAGTTTAGTCAGACGCTCACATACCTGATTGCATCTGTAACGTTGAACGTCGATGCGAGACTGAGGTTGATCCATTATACTAACAACGTCATTTAATTAAGTTTCAGCTACGAATTCTAGGCACCACCAGTAACGTCTCGGAGGTATTTCCGTTGATATTAACGTAAAGATTTCTTTGATGTTCTTGGTTAGCATCACCAATAGAGGATTACGATATTCATTCGGTGATAATGAAGTTGCCGCATTAATTTCCGAATCGTATATAGATAACCTGTATAACCCAGTTACTTCTACGGTATGTTCGAGTGTGTTATTTTGTGGTGTCCATGTTGATGATCCTAATGCTACTGTATATACGATATTTTTAATTTGTCCGTGTGGAATTTTAATTAGATTAGTTTTTTGAACAATATTAGGTATTCCACTGACAATATCATTGAGTTTCGTGTTAATGTCGGCTAGTTTTATTTCAACGGTTGGTTGTTCCCCAAAAAATTCTTTAATGGGTTTGTTTACATTTCTACAAAAATTTAAGAACGTTTCTACATGTTTGGAAAAAGTAGCACTAAGTGTAGTCATTTCATTATTGATTGTAGCTAGCGAAGTTGAAATAGGAATTTCCTTATCATCAACATACTTTTTCGTAGCAGCATCAAAATCATATTCCGGTGTTCTAAGATTATTAATACCATTATTATTCATGTTGAGAAATGCACGCATTATACCACCGTTGGCCAATACGTATTTAGATTCTTGATCGTCGACGTATTTTTTTGTTGCTGCGTCTGTATCTGCGGTTGGGTTTCCAAGATCTATAATTTTATTTTGATTCATAATAATTGAACCTGTAAATGAATCACCAGCTTTCTTAATATAATCGCTGACTGACGTACCGGAATCTTGTATTTTACCCTGATCAGTAATAGTAACTATATTATTAACAACCGCGGTGGGAACTCGTATAAGTACATCTGGCAGTTGTATATTACTAGTTTTAAATCGTCCTTCCTTATCCTGAAAAACAACTACTTCATTTTGATCCACACTGGTTATGTTTACTAAATCATCAATCTCATTTCTGAGCTGATCTAGAGTTGCGTATTTAGATAAATCAACTTGCTGATGACCTTTACCACGAGAAGATCTTCCATAAATATCTACCATTATATTTACTAATGTCTGTTTAAATGTGACGTCGTAGTATATTCATGTACAACTTTGTGGGGTGGTTTTGTTGATTTTGATATAGCATCAAGTACGTTAAGTACTTCTCGACCATATATTGGTGGATCAGTTAATGTTTGTGTTGGTAACGTTGAATACCATATTGGAGTACTTTGATAGCCGCTAATATACTTTAAGAATTCTTTTGGTGGAGCTAGTCCATATGAATCAAAATAAATAATTCCACTTGGATCAATTGCATAAGCGACCCAATGCGTGCCTGGACCAGAATTTTCATCGAGATTAATAATACCGGTTTCAATGTTATTTGGTTGTTTTGGTAATTGATCGCGCATGAAAACTCCTCTAAAATTTTTTATTTTTAATTTTTTAGCAGCATCTAGTAAATCAAAATTTTACATAGGAGATATCAGTAAACTGTCCCTGGTAATCTTAGGCCCTTTCCGTACCATGAATGTGGAGTCCCTGGTAATCTTAGTCCCCTTCCCTTTTTTTTTGATTCCCTTTCCTGTTGCTTTCTTTAATGCCATTCCAGCAGCAGTTCCAACGGCACCTAATGCAGCTGCTTTTGCAACAGCTGGGGCTGCAGCGGCTATTAATGCTGGTATTGCTGCAAGAAGTGGAAATATACCACCCGTCTTAATTATATCTTTAATGGCACCCGCAGAAAGATTAAGTTTTATACCTTTATTTGATTTTTTGGATTCATTGAAATGCCCGAGCTGACGTTCTGTAAGAGATAATTTATTTGAGCCGCTCATCTGATCTTTCTTTAGCGATATTTTTAATCCGCAATTATTTTTTGATGCTGATTGTATCCTTTTAATCTGACCAGGAGTCAGACTAACACTAACGTGATTATACGACATTATAATATTCATAAACGATCTAATTACATGTTTTCTACTGGAGCATCAACGACTCTCATTCGTCCACCAGCACCTTCAAGTAACATCGATTTATCGCTGAGTATAACAGCAATTGCTCTGTAATTAGGAATAAGTGGTGCTGGTGCTATTGGTAGTGTCACACGAGCTCGAAAGTGTATATCGACTACTGACTGTCTGGTTAAATCTAAATGTTCGAGCGAAAAGTAATAAATTGGATATAAGGTTGTAAAACCTAACTGTGATATTTGTAAACCAGTATCAATATTTTGATCACGTCCCATGAACGTCATTAGACGATGATATGCACGTGCTACATGATTTTGATCGAAATTCAGTAATATATCCTCGGATGGTTCTTGATGTCCATTTTTCCTTAAAGAAACCTCGGAAACACCAAGATTGTCAAATATCATAATACTGTGATTTTGACTGTTTACTCGTGTAACATCTTGAAATGCAATAAATATATGTCGTGGTGCGGATATTCCCTGTTGAGAGGTTATTTGCCATGTAAATAAGCCATTAATTGCGCTCTGAACAGCATCTGTGGTCATTGTTAACCATGACAACGCTGATTTACCACCTTGATTCATAAAAGAGAGTAGACGATCTTCTTCAGGTATTGTTGGAGTCATCACCGGCATCCACAATGAACGTTTTGTCAGAATTACTCAACCAGGATCAGTACCAGCGGGTCGCCAGATTGCATCATCGTCGGTTGCTTTTCGTACAAGTACAACTGTGTGCTTAGCTCCGAAAATGACTTTTCTGACATTTCTGCAAAATCCAAAAATATGTGATAGTGGAATGGCACATGAAAATGCTCTTCTTCCACCACGCAACATTGCTCGACGTGATCTAAATCCTAAGTTAAAATCTGCATCTACATTAATAATCATACTTTGTACATCCACATCGGCGTTTCCAGCAAAATTTCCTGGTCGTCTTATTTCATATTGTTGATACTCTGGAGAATTAGAAGTATCTTTTACAAACATCATTGACGGGCCAGCCGATCTTGAATAATCGTCGCTGTATCTTGCAAGGCCAAGTATTGTCGTTGCAACGTCAACGTCTTTCTGAATTGATTCAATATTTTTACCATCAATCATGTACGTAGCGCTATCAAATAACGCCATAATAACATTATTAACAAAACCGACACTAACATCGTCTCCATAAGCTACTGGTGCTGCAGGAGCAGCGTTATTTTAAATTTCACCTTCAACCTCAATAAAAGCCTCAGCGGGTAAGAAATACCTACTTGTATCCTGAACTTGCAGTTCAATTCGTCCACGTTGATCTGGAATTCGAGCGTCATAAGAATAATATTGATAATCACGCACAGACTCATCTTTAAGTACTGGTGCGCCCATGTCAAATGCGGGATCAGATATTCGCTTGAACATCTTTATTATAATTATTATCGTCTAAAACGAAGACCACTTCGGGAAGTGAGACCACTTCCTGCTATCAGACTAGCGGTTATATTTTTTTCTTTTTCTGACATTGGTACATCAGCCAACTCTGTTAGTTTTTGATTAGCAACTTGATTTATTATTTTACTGACATTTGCAGGCATTACTTCAGTACTAGGTAATTTTACAGGTTGAGGTTTTCGTTGTATTAATCGTGTTAGTCTATCTTTGATCGCTGAAAATGCTTTACCAGCGAGATTACCCATAGCACCAATACCTTTTTCACGAACAACATCAATAGCTTTCATTCCCAGTTGCTTTGCGATCGGTATTGCTTTTGGGGCTATCCTTCTAAATAGACCCTGAACAACATCACCTAGTCCATCTCCGTAGGTTGTTTTGTATACTGGTAATCGTGAGTTTATTACCCTGACCATAGTTGGTCCACGGTGAGTACTATATACGATCATTTTATTATAGTAATTGTATTTAATTATGTACTTAGTCACTATAGTAGTCATCGGCAATTTCATTAATAAGAGACTGATAAACATTAACGTCCATGATACCGCCTGTAAATAACCGTCTGCAAATATCGGCTACTTCATTAATTATTTCTGGAGAATTATTACCAGCTCGTTTTCCTCCGATGAGGATTTCTAGTCGATCAACGTCAGAGATAACGTTATTTGGACATAGAGTAAAATTACCTCCGGTAGAGAGACCTTCTCCAGTAAATACGAAATAAGATTTTGGAATAATTTTATCAATTTCAGATTCTGGGTATCCTAATCGCTTTAATTTTCTTTTAGATTCTTTTATTGGAAGAACAAAATGACTCAATTCTTTGATATTTATGTTAGCATTTAAATGTGATTCTAGTGCTCTTTTATTTACGTCAACAATTTCAAGTAATCTGCCAATTTCCTCCTCCTTAGTTAGATCCTGTTCACGTGGTGATGGAGATGATTGTTGTTCTTCCAGAATTTTCCGTGAGGCTGGCGACCATACTGATTCTTTTTTTTCTTGTATTCTTTTTGCTGCTCCCCTTGTCATTGGTGGTGATGATCTTAATGATGGTTGTAATGATAATGATGGTTGTGATTCCGATGTTGTTTCAGGAGCAGCTTGTTTTGCTTCTTCTTTTTCTCGTTCTTTCCGTTCTTTTGCTTCTTCTCTTTCTCGTTCTTTCCGTTCTCTTGCTTCTTCTTTTTCTCGTTCTTTCCGTTCTCTTGCTTCTTCTTTTTCTCGTTCTTTCCGTTCTCTTGCTTCTTCTTTTTCTCGTTCTTTCCGTTCTTTTGCTTCTTCTCTTTCTCGTTCTTTCCGTTCTCTTGCTTCTTCTCTTTCTCGTTCTTTCCGTTCTCTTGCTTCTTCTCTTTCTCGTTCTTTCCGTTCTTTTGCTTCTTCTCTTTCTCGTTCTTTCTGTTCTCTTGCTTCTTCTCTTTCTTGTCTTGCTTCTTTCTTTGTTAAATTAACGAAATTATTAAAATCCCTATTATAATCTCTGTATATTTCATCATCTAATTTAATCTGCTCAACGTCAGCACGTATGCGGTATATTAATCTGTGCCATTGTTCACGGGATTTAATGATATTTTGATGATCAGGGTTTAAGAATTTATCCCTACGACTAAAACTCGTAGCAGCAAAATTAGCTAAAATGTTAAAGTTTTTAATGCTATTAATTGTATTAGTGAAGTCTTCACTAAATTTATCAAGTAGCTCAGCATTGCTCATTGAGAGAATTTTTTGTTTTTGCGCCGTTGATATTGGTTGAGCAGCAGCTATGTCAGCTGGAAGCTCACGTAAAAGTTTTTTGTCTGTTTTGTTCTTTCTGCTATTTTTTCGGCTGCTTCAGCGGTTTTCTCTAAAACAGGAAGAAGAGGTTTACTTGTTTCAGTAATAGGTTTAAATAATTGTTTTGTATCCTCTTCAAATTCAACATGAGATTCTTGTCGTTCTTGTAATTGTTGCTTGACAGCATCACGAACAAGTAAATATTTTCTAATTGCTTCTAGTCGCTCTCGTGCTAATCTAGCAGAATGAGGTTCTCCGATGACAACCATATTAATAATATTTATACTGACTATTTAATTTACAGCAGCAGGCAGGGTGACCGACAAAAATTGAGTGACCCGGCGAGTAAACTAAATGCACTATGACAGAAAAAACAAAAAAATCAAAAATAAAATAATAAAAATGAGCTAACCCAAACGATTTATTATTCGTTTTTCAAACTATACGGTAATAATAAAAGTTAGGAGGTTCGGTTTAGTGTTATTGACCTTATTTTTCAGCCCTTGTAGGAACCTTTATTTTTGTAAAATAAGGTCTCGTACAAAGTGGTCTGTTCACCCTGCCTGCTGCTCAGCGATTAATTAAGATAAAGGCTATAAAATGGCGTGGAACAGTGCAAAACTAGTTGTTAACTAGCCAGAGTAATTTCGACTCGCATTCAGTCTTCGTCAACGAAAAGCACAAAACAGAGACTAAACAAACAACGTCCACAATTGCACCGCATTCATTAACCAACAAATTTAAATTTTGCTTAAACCGGCAGACATGCATAATAAACTTGATTGTAGGAACCGAATTATAATTATTCTCTATTCCAAATGGTAACATTATTTGTCTATATATATAT
>JAECUM010066580.1:0-14905 GCA_016617855.1 Megalonaias nervosa | reverse complement strand
CTAGCAAAACCTTCATTGTAACTTGGATTTTTTACGCTAATTGCTTTATTAACTAAATCTAACATTGCAACACCGTCCGCAGCTGCTCCTGGTGGTGTTATGCCAAGATTATTACAAGCAGCAGTAAGAGAAACTCTTGTAGCATCTTGATTAGCTGCTGCATCTGGTGCGGCTATACCAAAATTGTTAGCATTAGCGACAAGAAAATTTCTTACAATTGGAAAATCTGCAGCGGCATCAGCTCCGTGTACCAAAACACCTTTGGAGAAAAGTTCATTTGATACGGCTAAACCACCAGTTCCAGTATCTTTAAACCACATCATATTAGTTGCAGTCGATCTGGAGTAATCGTCGGAAAACGAAATAATATTTAAGATTGTACTTGCATCTTGCAGGTGACTTGAAATATCCTCAACAGTTTGATTGGCCAGTTGATATCGAGCACTTTTGAATAAGCACCAGCCATTATTTATAAGAGCTACTTCTGTTCCAGCTGCAATTGCAACAGGTGGATTGGCCACTGTCATAATCTGACCGCAAACTTCTAACATTGCCTTATGTGGCAGTAGAAACACATCTTCGTCTCGGGTATTAAATGTTCTAACACCAGTTTTATTTGGTTCATTAGAATTTTCATCGAGATACTCAACATACTCAAATTCTGTTACAGTGTCATCGGTGTCATAAGTTTCTGTTAAATCGAGATAATTTTTAACAGACATTTTTTATTTATTAGATTATATAAAATTTTATTGCGGCGCTGTTACTTTAGATATTAATTTTTGTATAATCTGCTCGGCCTTTGGCGATAAAAGTTTTTTGTTGTTGTTATCATAGCACGTTGAGTTTCTTTTGTTGGAGCGATTTCTGACATAACTTGTTTTATCTCAGATGAAGACGGTGTGCCTTTTATTTTATCAGCTATTTTTTGTCCCACCGCAGTTCCAGCGGCAGATGCAGCTCCAGTTGCAAAAGCTTTACCTGCGTCAAGTGCAATTGGTGCAACTTTATGAGCTATTCCTGGAGCATTTTCTATAACTTTAGTAAATATATTTCCAAAAAATCCTCCAACTATTTTTCTTCGGTAAAAATTTTTTGCTCTGTTTCATTATATCAAGGGGTTGTATAAAACTACGCAACGCGTAAGTGTAAATAATAAGTAACATCCTCGTTATTCAGATCCAGCTGTCGTCCAGATTGATCTGTCAACTGCATATTTATTGTTGTTATTTGATTTTCAACATTTAGCGGATAATAAATAACTTGCTGTGGACTAATTTGCATGAGCGATCCTGGTGGAACTTCTGGCGAAAAACTATATATCGTTTGTCCTTTATTACCTTGGACTGAGTAAGATCCAGAAGCAATAGAGCAATTTATTAATATTGTGTTTACGTCAGTTATATTTACTGGTAGTTCACCGTCAAATGTTATAGTTTGTTCTGTGGTTGATCCATATTGCTTGTGAGTAAATCCAATCAGCGATGCTATGCTTGTTGATGATGAAAAATCTATTATCAAATTATTTTTAAATGTTATTCAAGCGCGTAATGTATTATAGTTTGGTGTTAGCTCAATATTGTCTGAAACTCCTCCATTTTTCGTTATTAATTCGCGTATCGTCTTATTTAAATCAGTTACGTTGTAGGCTCCTTGCGGGATTTTAACCGATTTCCACGTAGGTCTTAGAGCTGGAGTTAAAGTATAATCAAATTTATCGTTTACACCAGTTTTTACGTTAGCCATGGAATGCCAACACGTACATGAAATTAGTCCAATTTCATACTGTTTTTCAGTATCAAGTTGTATTGGCGGAATATAATTTACTGAACAATTTGCACTATCTTTCGCAGCTTTACTAGAGTCTAGTAATAATGTTGTTGACATTGCTATTTATTATATTTTTACAAAATTAAGTCGCGGTGTAAAGTTTCGTATTCGTCAGATGTTAATAAATTTTCTGATCTTAGATGATCTAATATATCAATAATTTCATTATCAATTTCAGCACTAATATTACCAGCTTCTTTTGATGATATTAACAGCATTAATCTGCCTATCATTTCAGCAGTTGATGTAAATATTTTTGCACCGGTTCCAGTTTTTTCTTTTTCAGCTGTCTTTAACCTTCTAGAAAGTTCATCATAATCATCAACCAACCGACTTAATTCAGGTTGTCTTTCAATAGGATCTTTTATGTCATTTCAGACAACTTTATCAGCTTTCATACGTATTTCATCTATTTGTTTTGCCTCACTACTCAAACTACTAGTGCGATAACTATGATATATGTCAATTTTTATATTACGAATAGCTATAATAGATATAAAGATCGGCAATAGTCCCCCGTCGGTATTTTGTGATACTGTCGCGGTAGCTTTCATTTTCCAGTTTTATGTTGCCGAGATCTTTCTTACTTTGATCTTTTATTTTTTTTAACTTACTAATATTTTCTTCGGCGTTGTAATCAGTTTTTTTAATATCGCATATTCTCACATTTTTAAAACCGTATTTTTCGTTAAACGATTCATATTCATGATCTTTTATTTTGTCATTTATACTCTCTAGAGCATCTTTAAAATTTTGCTCTTCTTGGATATCTAGTCCATGTTCTTTTCTAAATGCTTC
This sequence comes from Megalonaias nervosa, assembly GCA_016617855.1. Taxonomy (NCBI): domain Eukaryota; kingdom Metazoa; phylum Mollusca; class Bivalvia; order Unionida; family Unionidae; genus Megalonaias; species Megalonaias nervosa. The sequence continues at coordinate 12,277 of JAECUM010066580.1, read as the reverse complement.
TTTTTAGCGTTTTCTTCCTCACGCATCTCCTCCAAAATTATTTCACCTTTACTTTTTTTCGTCATCTCGTCTAACATTCTTCCAATCGGACCAACTGATACTCTTTCTGATAATCTTCGTTCAAATTCTAGTGGATTATTTAATAGCCGTCTTATTAGGATCATCAATATGTTTTACAAATTCTCTAGCTAACTTTACCTTTTCTTCATCAGATTTTCTAATAATTTTTGCAGCAGCAGCTTCTTATTGTTCTTTAACAAGCCCGACTAAACCTTTTTCCTGTAGTTGCTTAAGTTCTTCTTCTGACAGCGGTTTAGTTTCAGGTTGTTTTCCAAGTAGTGCTTCAGTAACTGGTTTGAGAATCGTAGCTGTTGTTTCTGCAGCATTTACTTGCCCACGTCGTGCTTGCTGCACTTTTTGTTTAAATGCTGCTTGAGATTGAGCAAGTTTTTTTAGATCTTCTATATGTTTTCTGTACTTTGCTCGTTTATCCATAATTATTATATATAAATTTTATAAAATTTTAAGAAGTGGAAAACACCTTACTGCAAGTAACTGTCGATACAGCATCTAATCATTTTAGTTGGATCACGTGTTAGTTTATCAAATAAGAAAAAGTTATATTTATCTTTTGTAGCTTTATGATATAATTCAATAAATTTATCTTTAGTTACGTCGCCGCATTGCTCTTTCGCGATATTTCTAACGTCAATATTGTCCAGTCCCAGAAATAATATAAAACAACCAGTATTTCGCCTAATAAATCTATCAACATTATAAAAACCTTGAGCTAAATAAACAGAATTACATTTTTTATTTCGAGACAGTGAAAAATACGATCTTATTTTGTTCATTTCTACATTATTTAGCGTAATATCGTCAAAAACTACTATCTTATGTTCATCTGAATGAAGTTGATTAACTGGAACAAGATCTTCTGGTTGCTTGATAATAAAAAAATCTTCGCCAGCCTCAAGATCATCACGAAGTTTATCATTATATTTGCTTAGTAGTTCGTACTTATCTTGCTGCGGATTAATTGTATAAATATAAACTCGATCGTAATTAAAATTATTGCCCAGCAGTAAATTCATAAGTAAATTTGTTTTTCCCGATCTAGTTCTTCCAACAATAAGATAATACAATCTGGAAGTTCGTTGTTATGTTTATGTTTCACCACTCGCTCAGTATCAAAATTTAATATCGACGATTTTGCCATTGTTGTTATACAATTTTATGTTATCTAAAAATTGTCAGGCAAAAAATAAATAATGAGCTATTATATAACATTTGGAACATTAATAGGAGATTCATCAGCTGTAAGTACAACAACAATAACAAACGGCAAAACTGATTTATCAGGTTACCTGAAAAAATCCGGTGACACAATGACGGGAAACCTGTTTATGTCAAATCAACGAGTACTAGGTTTAGAAACAGCGTATCCGCCGGCAAGAGTTGACCTTACACAAGCTGTTAGTTATGCACAACTAAAATCTGCTGATGACAACAAGTTGTCGTTGACAGGAGGAACTTTAAGAGGTAATTTAGATATGTCAGAAAAAAAAATAATAAATTTGGAGACCAGGTATACACCAGCAAACTTAAATTATACACAAGCGGTAAGTTATGCACAGTTGAGGTATGTGGATGATAACAAACTTGATAAAATCGGTGGAACGGTTATAGGTAATGTCAATATGTCAGGGGAAAAAAATATGAATTTAGAGACTGCATATCCGCCAGAAAACTTTAATCAAACACAAGCGGTAAGTTATGCACAACTAAAATCTGTTGATGACAATAAACTTAACAAAGCCGGCGATACAATGACAGGTAATCTTACAATGAGTAATAACTCAAAAATAACTGGACTACCAACAACCTTACCACAAGCTGATGCTGATGCTATCAGTTATGCTCAATTAAAAGAAGAACTTGCTTCATGCCTTAAAAAATCTGGTGGACCAATGTCAGGTAACATAAACATGAGAGACGAAAAAATAACTACGACATATATTCCAGTTAGCCCTAATGATCTGACAAATAAAGCGTATGTTGATAGTCTGTCTAGCGGTATAAAACGAACTAAAAACAATGTTGGATATATTCCAACACTTTATAAAGCAACTGACAACCCAGCCGGGTTTGAGGTAAGCGCATCAACATATTATCTCGAAAATTATCCTTATTACGCTTTCTCTGATGGGCTTGAGCGGACAACCAACGGAGAAGTTGAAAACTTTTGGATTAAAATTAATGTCCCAATGCAGTTGCTATTTGGCAATTTCATTTGCGAGGTCGATTAAACTCTGGTGTTGGCCGAATTTATAATTGGCAATTGGAAGGATCAAATGACGATATCAACTGGACAACATTGTATAGCACAACAGACACTTACATTTCAACAACACAATATTTTACGATTCCGGCAGAAAACACTGTTAACAAGTACTTATATTTTCGAGTTAATGTTTTAGCTGCTAAACATCCATTTCCAGGACTGACAGCATTTCAGATATATACACTTGATGATCAAATTTAATCTAGTGTTATAAAATAATGTCAGAACCACCAATTATAACTATTGCGAAAGAATGTTATGATAATATTTTAAACCTCAACAAAGATGTTGGAGCCGTTAATAAAACAGCAAATATGTTACAAAGTTTGAAAAAACTTAACATCGAATCGTTGAACAATCCAACATTGCCAGCAAATTTTGCTAATTTTGTTCGCGTTATATATATGCGAGGACCACAACTGAAAAAACAATAGAAAACTTTGATATTATTAGCAGATACTGTCATCCTGAGGATTGTCTAGAAGAACAAAAACAAGTTGAAATTATCTTTAAAAAAAATATTACTAGAGCTTGATTGGTCTAACATAGATTTGATAATAAAATCAGATCTAATAAAAGCACGAGTTTATAGTGGAAGAACATTAGAAGAAAGACGAATAAACGAAAATCATACTCGTCTTGACAAACTAGCGGAAAATAAAAAAATGAGAATAAAAAGAAACAAAAAGTTATATGATAGTTTTTCAAAACGAGGGATATTTAAACATCTCGGTATGTACTACCATGATAAAGAAACCTTAGTTAAAATCGTTACTATGACGTCAGACGCAGAGTCAATTATTAAAGTATACGCAAACGCAATTTTGCCAATGATACGTAAAAAAGACGCAGAATTTGATCCGATTATTATTAACAAGTCTCTAAAGATAATCAAAATTTTAGACGATGAAATTAGTAATTTTAGTGATGATGAGCGAGAAAAGTTTTTGAAGAAGTCGATCAAACAAAGTTGGAAGTAAAGTCTGATTCTTATTATGATATAAGTGAAGAAGACGATGTTCCATTCTCATCATTCCAGTACTCTAGACAATTGTCATTACGGAATTATTACAATGAAATTAAAACAATACTCACAAAACCATATGAAAAATATTGTCAAAAGTAGCTTCTGCTGTTGGTCTTCCTACAATTGAACTAGATCAGCTTAAGAAATTAATGCTAGCAATTTTTGTAGTCGCATATGCAATCATCAGACAACATCTTTCTTTTCAAAAATTACACGTTAGATCAGTTAAGTTTAGTATTAGGGTATATTGAAGAAACAGAAATCGATTACAGTAATTTGGTGAATAAAACAGCTTTATATGAGAGTGAAGTAGGAAATAGTTTTGATTCATACGCTTGGTTAAAGAAACAATATGTACTAACAGATCAACGATATGATGATACTTCGTCAGATATTTATGATAAATACAGAGAGTTTTTAGCTGATCCTAACAATAATAAATTCCGCGAGTTTCTCGATTCGATTGTTGGTGCTAGAACTTTTGTCTTTGTATAAAATATTGTATAATGAAAAAAAAAAATCATCGATTTCAATCACATATCAGAAGAAATTCCAAAACAAGATGTTGACGCACTAGTACAATATTACAAATTTTATCATAAAAACCTTTGGTGTGTAAAAGAATGTTATAAATACTACCGTAGAAATACTTCGAGTAATATCATATTTGCCATTTGTAATGACTAGCTCTGGTATAATATCAAGTGGAGCATTATTAAATCCATTTTTGCTAAGTATTTCTGGTATCGGTGTCTCTCTTTCAACGGCATGTAAGAAGATCGAACCCAAGCTTGAGACGAAAAAAAAATGCTTGTAAGATAGCAATTATCACTTATAAAAAATTACTTGATCAAATACGATCTTACTTGCGAGGTGTAAAATATGATATGGATGATTTAATACGCGAGTTTCGTATTATTGACAGTATGTTAACGGATATTCTGCCAATGAGAGTCAGCAGGTATGAAAAAGATTATCATAAAATATGGTTACAACAGTAGTAAATGTTTAGTAATATCTTTCTCCAATAAAATTGAAAAGTGTGGGGTCTCCTCTCCAAGATCGAAAAAAAAATTTCTGGCCACTCCAATAAAATATTTTTAGTCTTATTTTAAGCTGAAAATTACTCCGTAATAAAATTACAAAATAGGTTTGGTTTAGGATCCGCCTATTACTTTACTGAAATTTGGATGAGGGTGATTTTTTGAGGAGAGGTGGTGAAAAAAATGTCAGAATATATTTATTTTGAAGGGGTGGGTGTCTCTGGTCTAGAATCCGCTTTTGGTTTAGGATCTGCCTTCTTAACTACTACTCTGTTATCATTCCTTATGGGCTTTTGAAATCTTGAACAGAAACACATTTGGTCACATAAAAATTGTAGAGTTATATAAAAATCTTGAACCTATTCACAAATTTAACAAAATATAATCGATTGGAGGAGATTATGCTTAGAAATTTTGTGGGATTGAATTTCTAGCAAACAAACAGGTAACCGATGGTAATGTTCTTTGTTTGATTCCTGTCACGACAAATAAAGCCATTCTTTTCCTAGCAAAGACCGTTTATCGCCGATGTTTTGGAAAGTTAAATATCAGCACATCAAACATGCTTACTCAGTATTGTTGAACTAAGTGAAAAGGAAATCAGATTCATGCTTTTGTGTGTTGTTATTCTATTGCTTTCTTCGGGCCGAACCCGAAACCAATCACTTTGGACTTTGTTTGTGCATTTACTTCAATACATGGAATTCAGTCGAACAGAAGAGTAGAAAAATAACATACGTTGTCTTGCTCTAGTACATACAATTCAGTCAGAGCGATAGCAATAATGATGGACACAGTCAACCGTCTGTATTCTCATTTGCTTAAAAATCACAATAGGACTAACTTCTATTTTTATTCGTTGTATAAATTTTTCATCAAAAGAAAACTAGACAAGCCTCATTTCTTCAAATGAAAAATGTATAGATTTCATGGTATATCAATAATACAGCCTACATACATACATACATACATACATACATACATACATACAATGTCTACACTTTCCATGTTATAGTCAATTGTCATGCGTGTTCTTAGTTTTCATTAATAGTAGAGATTATATTTTGTCAACGTGTTCGTTCTCGCTTTCATTGAGCAAATTTCATTTTCCTTAGAATTAATCATATAAACGCTTTTACACAAACTTTGATATTTAAAAGTAGTAATCAGTGTGTCGGTGGTCTTGTCGGCGTTTTCCCTGGTTCTTCAGCCACCACTTATACTGGCAGCGATATGCATAGCCTATCTTGAGCTGAGAAGTGGCTATAAACCCCAAATCAACGAACCAAATCGTATGTGCTTCATTCTACAGCGTTTAATGTCTATAATGTTTTACAAGGTCAACACAGGTAATTATATCCATATGATTCGATTGTATGCTTCATGGAAGTTGGTACTTGATTATGAAATGCAATATAAGAATTGGCCATTAATTTTCAAGGGATGCTACACCCGGCTGTGATTATCTTTTCAGCCGGGCTATCTATTTCTCTTTTACCTCAAGATAATTTTTAAAACTTATATAATGGATATAGCATGTTCTTTCTGCTATAAATCAGAGAAAGAATATTTGTTCAATTTTATTTGAGGGCCGGAAATATTTGTCCAAAATCCCCGGTCTTTCTCCTCTATCTACAGTCCCACCCCGAAAATTGAAGTGTGGGTCCCTAATGTTGTAATGTATTTTATTTACTATATGCTGTCTTATATACATGCAGTTCATGTTTTTTAAATGGTTAATACGTTCATTTTACTATTTTAGTTGCCTTTTTGTCAGATTAACGCACATTTTTTATTCTTCAGATTATGAAATGTAAAATAGTCCCCCATCCTGCCCCATACATGCACACAGACACATCACAGAGGCATTCCAAGTCACCGACGGAACCGTTAGAAAACAGGCAGAAAACAAATATTGCTAAAACGGTCCGACAGGAAGAAAATTCAGTTTCGACAGGTACAAATCAACTGGAATAGCTCATATTTTGCTACATCTGATACAATTGAACAATGAACTAAACAAGATGTCTTTAGATTGCTATGCCAATGGGAAAAATTACGACTGGAACTCTACATATTAGGACTTCTGGTAGAACTTAAAGGACTCTTTGAGATTTAATTCACAATACTGACAGTTCTGTTTAAATTTTCACTTTGTATTCTAGGGAAATACATTATTTATTAAATTGTATAAAACTTGTTGATTTTCGCCATTTTATGTTACCTAGTTTAAGATCACAGAATCGTAACATCGAGCATATGAGATTTTGGAATAATTTCTTTATATCTTTAAATTTGGGCTGGTTATAGGCAGTGAAAGAGGGAAGAATGTTTTGAGCTGGTGTATATGCTATTAAATGGTCTATTAGTGAATCGTATAAGTTAAATCCGGTTCCGGCATGTAATAAGAAACATATTTAGGGGAAATGACCAATTATAGTACACCGCATCATCGGAAGGAGAAATATCAGTTTCCCATTGGTAGGTGATAGAAATGATATTGATCACAGACTCATATGAATGTTTTCGGGCTTAATATGATAACTTTGCATAGATAAGATGATTTCAAGCGGTACACAAACTCTATAACGAGCGATGTAATCACCAAGTTCGTGGAAAGGTGCTACATTAGTTTTAAAGTCCAATGCCCTTTAATAATATGGAGCTGGCTACAATTTACTTTGGCCTTCGTGAAAAAAGCTGCTTCAAGATCTGATTGTCTATTATATATTTAATAAACCAGATTTAGACTGCGTTTGAACATGTCTCTGCACAATAAAAAAGTAATCATAAGATATTTATTTTCCAAACTTGTACTGAAATGATGAACATTCATCATTCCAGGGCCATGTAAACATGGTCACCGCCTAAATGAACTGATATTTTACATCGTGTTCTTAACGCCAAACCCACTAAATATCCAAGCGAAACTTGCTAATAGACTGTAAAATGAAATCAACCAGCATTATCATGTTTTATTATATGCTCATTATTTTCTCCGTTAACTTTACATTGTCAGAATCGTGCAATATTTTGCGATACTGAACTCGCGTGCTTAATTCATACTGAATTCACACAATTAAAGGAACTACTTTCTATTGTAAACAATTTGTTTCTGAATGAACTAAAGCAGAAGTTTCATGGACTGCCACATACCAGCATATGTTTCATGGACTGCCACATATCAGCAGCTTTGGCACATTCCGCGTTAACTTTCTGATACAATGTTTCAGATTTAGGCTAGCTATAGACGCCAGACAGGGTCCTTACAAAACAAAATGCAAGTTATAAGACATAAACTGCCTTCTTTAGCTGGTAATAAAAATAGCAAAAATATACTTACAATTTTACATCTGAATTTCCTCAAAATGTACTTTCTTAGTTCTGCAAATCCGAATTACATGAGCCATGTCATGGGTTCTCAAGGTTGATCACACATTTAGAAACTGTACTGTAATTTCGACTATATTCTAAGTGCAGTTACATCCTCCTTACTGCACTCGAAAAATGAAATAAACATTAAATTCCACAGAGTCTTTTCGATAATTGCAATTGAAAGACTTTATATCTTTCCCACATTATGTTGTGAATCATTCAATGACAGAACCGAAGCACGCAATGCCGATGTCAACACACTTCTGCCTCGCTGCTTCAATACGATGTATTTCATGTAGAATTGGCACAGACGCTGCTGGAATCCGATGTAAGTTACTTCATGTAGATAAATCCAGTCCATAATCACGAAATTGCGTTGAGTAGACAAAAATACCAAAACATATTCATTCCAGATCAAATGGATAAGTTGTTGCAATGCGCATTCATTCACAATATGACTCCAAATTTCAATAACTTTAAGGAGACCAAACGCCATTTTCTTTCGAAACTTACGTCTAGCGCGCAACCAACTTCAAATTTATCTGGGCGGAGTTACGTGCGCATTAATAATGTTGTTGTGTAATGATGAATCTACTCTTGTGTATCTAGTTTGGAATACGGCATACATTCAGTTACTTTGTTTCTTGTAGTGTATTTTTGTTTATATATTTAAGTCTTGGGTAGAATAAGAAAATGAGCATATAATAAAAAGGTTACTGCATTTGTATGGGAAAATATGAACTCGTTTTGACGGATGGATAAACTGCACTCCCTAGGTCGTGCAGTATAAACATCCGCAAAACTCGTTCGTATTTTCCCATACAAATGCAGTAACCTATAAATACCGTGAACTCGGGTACTCCCAAAACTCAACACATATAGAAAAAACACCTATCTTGATTTCCTCTGTAACATTTGTACAATCTTATCTTTCACCAACTCTTTTTTTTCTTGAGGGTATTGATTTGTCAAACAACTGTTTTCTGCTAGATTAAAAAATACATCTCTGCAACACACCCAACAATATCCATACACTTTTTCGAATGGCTGTCAACGCTGGCAAAATACTTGAGGAGGTAAAGGCCGCACACATAAACACAAATGCAAGTGGTGTAGTATGAAGTATATCAAGACTTTTAAGACCACACACACCACACCACATACTCCCATGAATGGAAACATTGTTTAGTTATTTGTGTTTATAGATCTCTTTTGGAGGACTATCCTCATGATTTTCACTACATACAGAAGCCCAAGAATTGTCCTTGCTTTTTCCTTCATAAAAAAGATACTGACATGCGCTCACTTATTTGTTTTAATTTCAATAGAAGTGTTCACCGAATTTGTATTATTGTGATCATAAAAAGATACTGACATGCGCTCACTGAGCTGATCACAATCATACAAATTTCGTGAACACTTCTATTGAAATTAAAACAAATAACGGTTATTCTATCAAGGCTAATATCATCGAATTTAGCAGCTATCTTTGAAAAAGTTCACAATAATTACAAAAATCCAAACCTGAATGATAATAATAATAGGTTCTTCTTTTGTATGAACTTAACAGGAGATTTGCTAGAAACCCATTGCCCATTTGTTAACAGTTTAGGTAGAATGCTTTTAAAATAAATTCAGGCATTTTATAAGCAGTGATCTTTGTAGATTGAATTTGTTTGACATTTTATGGCATACACAGATTTTTGACTACCAAACAGGATTGAAGACAGTATGAGTGACAAATTGCGAAAGTTACGTTGAGAAACTGATAGTACACATAACTCCGGTACCCAATATATACATATCACAGACTATAAGGGAACGCTTAGAATACTATTAGACTCGAATATATCAAATATATCAAAATGTAATTGTCAGCTGTACTCTTGTACTCTTATTCGAAGTTTTTTATTTATCAGAACACTTGCAGACACAGACCACATGCCATACTGTAAGTCTGATAAGGCTATCCAGAGCATCAACACTGGACGAGCTGCACCACCATCGGTATCTCTCTGGAGTTCTTCGTTTAGACCCAACCAGAGTTCGTGCGCATAATCTGACATGAGTACATTGGAAACAATGTTACACCCGAGTGCTGCGTCATCCCAATGCAGTGCTGAATAAAAGTAATAGTACAAAGGTATCAACCGCATGCAGTTGCTCAAGTATCTATACTGGTAGACGCCCTTTTCGGTGAAATCTCAACACCGTGATATGCACAGAAATGCAAAATGCCTCTTTAAGCATGTTGAATTATAGATTCTCAAGGCTGCAGTTCATAATCTGGTGGCTGTGTTCCAAATGTGTCTACCTAACAGCAGCGTAAGAGCTGAAAAGTCATCAGCCACACTTTTAAATACAGAACATCAAAGATTTTATGGGAGTCAATATTAATATTTTTACCTAGCTTGGAATATTGTTAGCGATAGGTTAACAGTCTTAATTATTTTTTCTTATGGTAGTACAATGAAAAGCCTCACGATGTTTAATTTAGACAAGGTGTTAGAATTGTTCAAAAAACATTTATATTTCTCCACCATTTAGTTATATTCTGTTGCACGTCATACATATTATAGCTTGTTGCAGCTCTCTTAATATAAGGAACGCCATTCATTCAATAGCACTGTCAACAATTTTCTACCAATGGCCTCAGAAAAAGTAGTCACCCCGCAAGAAAAAGTAACTCTTTTAAGCATCTTATGATAAGGAATGTCCCATCATAAAATGCCATCAATATATTTGCATTTGTCATGATCTGCTAAGCAAGTATGCCCATGATAGAATTTCAGAAGCTTTCAATCTTTGACCGAAGTGTTAAGTTCACTGGGAAGGATAAGTATGGGCACTTAGGTCAATGACAGCTGCATGTATAAATCTGTATTTCTATCCCCATTAGATTCATATCAAGAAATTGGACTTAGATATCACAAGTGCAAAAGGCATGAAACAGGGTTGCATGTCTAACTTGTATGACTGTACAAAGTATGCATTGTTAGAGACTGAGGATCCTAACAATTTTTCTATCCAGACCCATAGGGGATCATTAGTTAAAAATTTGTTGACACGTGAGTCACTGACCACATATACAAATTTCTCATATATAAGAGAGAGAAAACTCACCACTTAATTGTGTTACGACCCTGTAGTTAAATTACATGTGTGTTAAAATTCGAATTCTTTCTAAATCTTTAATTTTATTTTTATTTCATTTTTATATCATTAAATATAATTATTATTATGATGATGATTATGTTCGCAGGGTCTGATATTTTGTTAGAAACATCGTGTTTATTTAAAACGTAGATGTGACTCGCGTAAGCACGATTTTTGCATGACGTTTTGTCATATTAAGTAAACAGTCGGAAATAGCTATGTAAATGACTGGTTGTTACCACGGTCATTACTAATAATACTTGTTGACATTCTGTACTACGTTGGCGATATTTCGAAATCTCCACAATTTCTTCATGCGTATACATGAAATGACGTATGAGTTTGCTTTAAAATACTCGGGTACCTGCGAACTAGTCTAGAGTCATATTGGAGAGTCATATTTTAACATCTTATAGAGTTTCTAAATACCTTAAGAAAAAGGTATTCTTTTGTGCTAGAAAGAGTTGTTCGTTCGTACGTCTGTGTAGAACGACATGTGTTTTGTTGTTGATGATAGCTGTACTTCATCTGCCTTTTAAGCAATAATTGTTTTCCCTGGAGAACTACACAACTGGCTTTGGACAAAGACATTTGCTGAAATTAATTCTAAATTGGAACAGGACAATACAAATTGTGATTCACAGTGAAAATTCTGGACACTTGTGTAAAGCCTTCATCTGACGTCATCATCCGCCGTCTTGGAACGGAATTGAGATTCAGACTTCAATTTAGAACTGTTTATTCACAGGACTTATATTTTCACAATTTTAGGACACATTTAGGATCTTCTTCATAAATCGTAAGTCTTGTTTCATATATTTACCTTTTCACAGTGTTTTCTAGGGAAATAAATTATTTTTGTTAAAATTTACAAAGCTTGTTGTAGTCACTCTTTTCTTTATGTTACTTTAAACGAGCCGATACATAACAATTGAAATTTATGCAAAGTCACACAATCCTTGTCTTCCCACAGGTGAGTGATGAAAAGTGAACAAATTTAAAACAAAATGTCACAGTTTATAACCATGAGTTTATAATTTCCCCAAGTTGTATATACTCTGTTTAAAAGATGAAATTTGAATTCAAAAACATTACATACATACGACCGTACGTGTGGACAGCCAGAATGTACCACACTATAGACGCGCTCTTTGAAAGCTCGATGATGGTGGATAAAGACCTACTATCGTCGTTGTTATATAATCAGAACACTTGTACTAGTAACGTTCTATTTGAAATTCAAATTGAAAGAATGAACTCATCTGTGTAGAACAAGTTATTTAAAGCCTTGTACAAAGATGGAATCATTAGTTTGCGATTTTTTTTTTTTTT
>JAECUM010066570.1:0-15280 GCA_016617855.1 Megalonaias nervosa | reverse complement strand
ATATATATATATATATATATATATATATGGTACGTTTACCATTCAATATTCATATTTACTAATACATCCAACTGCATTGGCCAGAAAAGGTCTTCTGCGTAGGCTAGATTGTATATAGGTCTAGTATGGATGAAATCTATGTGATAATAAACACATATATTTAACCCAATTAGTAATACTTGAAATGCCGGCACCAGTGACCTTCATTGGTTTTATTCGTGTAATAATACTGCATCCAGTTAATACAGAATTTGAACAAAGTCACACAGCATGAAATATAGGTACCTGAGACTTATTTTGGCCAAAATAATGCAGAACATGTCAATATGCATCCGCTCACCAAGTTTCATGGTTCTAGGTTGGATAGTATGCATATGATTTGTTAAAGAACATCTTACCTTGAGTTAAATACCAGCATTTAACCGAACTCAGTAAAAGTATAAGTGACGATGAACCTCTTTTGTTGCAAGGGTGTGGTAGTAACAGAGATGCATATCATCATCGATTTAATAATTCGAACATTGACTTAGAAACAAATATAAAGCATGCAATTCAACCCAAGTAAGTAATGAGTATAACACGGGTCAAACTGACCTCCAGCTGAAATAGGTCACGCTCATCAAGATGCATGCCTAAGTTTCATGGTTACAGATAGGATAGTATGTACATAGCAATCTAAAAACCCCTGTAATCATGGGATAAGTTTTAAAACGTAACCGAATCCAGTAAAAAGTGAAATATTGGTCAAAGTGACCTTTTTCGTTTCTGTGTAGTACGTAGATATATTCAGTTATACAATAGTTTGAACTATGTACAGTTAAAGCAAACTTGATCAAAGCCAGCGAAATGCGAAATATGGGTCACATTAACCTACTTTTAAGATGAACTTGTATTACTCTTCAAGATGCATCTTCTCATAAAATTACTTGATCCCAGATATAACAATTTTATATAGTAGATACAAAAATAAAAAACGAACGTGGTCTTCATGTAAGTGCACAAACTGAACATAAACAGCAAAATGTGAAATGTATTTTTATGATGGCCCTATTCTATTGCAAGGCTGTTTTACTATTAGAGATGCATTGTTTGATAATTATGATTTGAACTGCTTGAGAATGAACTAAAGTTAGTGAAGCATGAAATATGGGTCAAATGACCTGCTAACGTGACAAGGCTTTAATGCTCATCAAGATCCATCCTCTCACCAAGTTTTATGAATCTTGGTATACAGGTGTAAAAGGTCTATATTGGTATGAGATAAAAGTAAAATTTGAAATATAGTTTACCAATACACTAGGTACAAATACTATTAGTTCATATATATAATTTGTAGTGTTTTATCTTTATCTAATCCTTTTTTTATTTGACCCCATGATTGTTTGATAGTTGTGTATGCAAGCGGACATTTTAGATCACAATACAGAAGTCTTAAATAATTATCGTCATCCATTTATTTTAAATTATTATTGTATAAAAATAAAAAGTAGTAAGAAGAAGTCTAAAGTTGATTAATTCTAGAGCATTTTATCGCATTCTTCGATTTTTGTGTGAAGACAACTATGGTAATAATAGAAACTAATATCTGTTTATACACAGTCTTCATTGGTGTAAAGACACGATATAGTATAGTAATTCCATGTCAGAAACTAGAAAAAGCATATATATTTTGTAAAAGAAATAAATAAATACACAATTCCTTGCTTCAAAAAAATGAGGAATTATAATTACGTTTAATTTGACACCCAAGCGGAAATACCTCACTGTACAATAATTGTAAAATAAAATGCAAATAATGAAAATGGTAATCGTTTTGAATTTGATACAAACAAATATTGAAATGTTGTAAGAAAAAGTGTTAATATTAAAGGTAAAAGACATTATAACTTTTTCAAAATATCTTAAACAGAAATAGAATTTACATAAAATTCAGCTCGAGCCTATAGTTTAGAATGTTTGTTGTATGAATTACCTTTCGTTAAGTTGGAATGAGAATAAGGAGCACTTTTATTATCAGAACATACTTATCTACTGCATTTATACTGCTTAACTAAGATTGTGATTATATTTAGATGAATTTAAATAATTACTAAATTCATAATTGACCTTTGTGAGGTAACCAGACCATGGTTCCCCTAAACGAATTACTAACTTATAATTTATTTTATAATTTTATGTAACTTTTATCTCTATTTTAAGAATTATTGACTTCTGTGTTATGTTTTGATATTTTAGTGACTTTTGTGGCTTTGTTTAGATTAATGGATTAATTGGTGGCCTTTGCGAAACGGCATGGTACAAATCTTCAGCATAACAGAATGATTTCTTATCTTTTCAAGTTGGAATAGAACTTGCTCACTTTTCCGTGTAACTTTGTTATGTTTTACTCTTTTTTTTCAAAACAACATAAACCGATATTTTGAACATCATTAGTCTGGGGTAGTGTTCACATCTTGGTTATGCAGCCTTTTTAAAATATTTTAATGTAGCCATTATAGCCCTGAACGATTGTGTTTGAAAAGAAAATATAACAGTCGTAGTGGTGGTGATGGGTCAGATCTTGGTATCCTAAGGTATTTGGAAAAACTTAATAAAACCGGTTTAAAGTCGTTTATTATGACCTTCGTGATCAATCTATTCAAAGTGGAGAAACTAAATCATCCCTGTCTTACATCTAAATCAAGTCTAATTCATCTTAAAATAAGTTCACTACATACTTCTGCAGGCATTCATGAGCAAATTAGATAAAAATGTTCACATCAGAATGTGCCGTATTATCTTGCATATTTCATTTCATTCTTGGGGCATGAACAGGGTCTAATTGATATAAAAAATCAGAATATCTCAGAACAGTTCCCATCGTCATCTCCACCACTCAAAAGAAAGAAAATAATAATACTGAAACCGCATTTTGCATTGACGTTGACTTTTGTAGACGATTCCGATTTCAACAGGCCTCGATCTATTCAACTCCGTTCTAGTTTCAATTTTCATCAACTTTGTAATATAAAAAACTAAAATAAAAATGCAACAGCCTTAATTTTAATAAATTAAACCCTAGGTTTACTTGCAGTTATTTTAAGCAGACAAAAGTATTTCTTTTCATGTTTGCATATTGTGTTTTAATATTGTAAGTGACCTCTACTTCCTGTCTGTTAAGGAGAATTTATTATAGAAATTCCACTAAAGAATAAAGTCACAAAAATGTTTAATAAGAACCTCAAGGAACAAGCTGGAAAAATGTCATCAGTACAAAATATTCACGTAGTTTAAACATACATATATGACTCCTGCAAGGAAATGCTCGTTTCTTGCACCCTTGTATATCCAGAGTTAGATACTGCAGTTAATTTGCCATGACTTGCGACGAAATCGTTTCATCCAAATGTTTCATAACAATATAGTATCTCCTGTGTTTGAAATAAACCCCCAGGAATAATGATTGAAATTCATATTGACCTTAACAGACGAAGGTTGAAGTTTTGTTTTATTCGTTTTAACTGGGTTATCAATATGGCGGGAGATAGCTGCCAAACATTTGGAAAACGAATTAACTTACTCAATTACTTCCTGATAGTTAGAAGCTAAGTAATTACCAAAATGTTTGCATCTGCACAATTAAAACGACTTTCAAATTATCAAAATATTGCTTCTTTTACTAACTTTTTACCTTAATAAGGTATACATGTCCAAACAATTATAAATATTATTGGTACCTTGTTGGTCCAATAATATCGATATTTCTTACTTGTAGAAACATCGTGAGTCACGAACTCAACTATATAATTTTCAGTAGCAGAACACCAGTTCTACAATGGATACATTGCGGTAGGCCAATGATAGGATATAACGGCAATAAACGAAATACGGTTGTTAGGGAGGTTGCAACTTGGCACAAAATAGCGTCGTCCTATAATTGTAGCCAGTCTCACATATTATTGATGGCAATGACTAATATGGCTTCATTTGAGTGTCATTGCATATGAATCACATACCTGTAATATTTCAACATCGATGTAATGAGTCACAGATCAAAACCAAAAAATGGTCTCCATAAGGTGTTGACACGAGCAGTAAAAGTTCGTTCACCGCGAAACACAAGCAACATATAACTTCATATTTAATGTGTAGCGATGGTTATATGAAGAAACCACAGAACGGAGGAAAATAAATCTGGCATTCAATAAAGTGATATAGGCATATAATTTACGCAAGAAAGGGTACTGAGTTAAAAATGTCGAACTTTAACAAGTAACTTGTGATATAATGATCGATATGGTACTAGTTAAGGCTTAGAGACAAAGAGTTCTGACAGGCATAATTAATATGAGATTTGTGAACGTGTTGTTCAATATAATTTGTCTCATGGACCACAGGATATTTAAAAATATGGCTATGAAGCGATACATGATCGAAATTAGGGAGTAGCTTTTCGGTAAAACTTTTGTAATTATAAAGCAATTAACTCGCCACTACCACATGATCTCCTATTGCCCAAAGCCCAAAGAGCTACACATTTAACACCAATATCTTAAAATCAAATCATCTCTCAAATCAGATGTAGTTGAAAATATCCATCCATCAACCCACAACCCATTGTCATGCACGGTTAGCTAATTATGAGTTCATGACAATATTGTTCCTTAAGAATGAAATAAATAAACGAAGAAACAAGCAAGGACAACTTTTATCTCACCTGCATGAACATGGAAAAATGAGTGGCTACATTCAAGATGAAACTTTAGGATAATAATTCCATAGTTCAAACATGTGTGTGCTGATATGTCTGGAGTTCCTGTTTTATATGTCCCGCGGTTTGTGCTGAGGTGTTTGTAAGTAATAAATCTTCTATATTTGTTTCTGCATTCAGTTGAAATTGGTGTAATATTACCATAAGTCTAACTTGTATGTGCTAATATGCGATGGGTTTCTATCTTGCGTACCTCTCATGTTTAAGTAGTAAACATGTTTCATCATTGTAAATAGTCTCAAAATGCTGTCTTAAAACTTTGAAAGTTACATATCTCTACATTTATCGCTGCATACATCTGAAACTTAAGTGTACAATTGCAATTGGTATGATTCTTTAAATCGAACAAATAATAATATTGATCTAAAATACTTAATCTGTAATAACTTTAATATTCTCCTCTCCATGATTGAGATGCCTTAACAGAAAAAGTAAATATCTTATTGAAAATGGTCCTGAAGAAGACAGTACAGTGCAACAGGGATTTTGGATAACTTATATCAGATCATGTAAACCATGATTACAACCGTATAACCGCAGAGCGGGGACAGTTGAATAAACGAGAAAAATGTTTGCTTTAGAAATAAATTATATGTTTACAAGTGATTAAAACTAGGATGGACTTACTTTTCTCTGCAAGATAAAGTAATAACAGGAGAAGGAATATGTATACTAAATCAAAGCATAAGGTATTATGTGGCATGTAATTTAGGTTATCAAGTACAAAATTTCAATTGCAGAAGACACTGTCTAAAATTTGATTGAAAGTATAATGTTGAATGAACAAGGTTATAACACGAAATTAAAACATTTGAATAATATTTCAGAAATATATTTTAGATTAAAAAGTTCTGCTTAACCATGCTTTTCGCGGTGACGTGTAGCTTTTTTGTTACCAAGTGATATGGCGATGAAGATAAGTAGTATAGTAAGTTTAAAAAAATTCAGAAGTCGTGAGAAACATTTAGTCTAGGAACAAAAGTTACCTTAAATATTATAATAACGTGGTAGAAAATGGAATTTAAATAGCTGATAAACAGTCTGCAACAATTCGTCAAAATGTAGATCACGAACTAACTGATAGACCAGAAGAAAACTTATACCAAATTTATGAATATAAGGATAAAAATGGTGAAAATCTTATAATTCATACAAACCAAAACTGCGCCCGACATAAAAGGAATAGGTCATGAAATAAAAAACAATCTTTTATAATTATGTCAGTGATTGCAGGGGCTGGTGTAATGTTGTTTTCAAGTAAGATCCCATTTTTACTGTTAGAAGCATTTTTATGTTCTTATACTTCTAGTGAAAACGTCTACACCTTTGATAAAAACTGAATAAAAACGCAACGACAACCAAAAGGAACAAGAAAATAACGCAACCAATGCTACGACATGATCAGGTAAATCATAAACAATTTGTCTAGTTCATTTATAACGCCAGCTTATTACTCAGCTAATAACATCTGGTACTCATGAAGCTGCATTTGTAGCAAACCGAAACAAATAGTTGGCAATACTTTTTAATCCTTGCATATCTTTGTAATTGAATGTACCACCTTCGCCCTGACCATCACCACCACGTATTCCTCCGTCTGCTCCTGTCAAACTTCTTGCACAATTTGCTCTGATTACATCTAGATTTGTTGTTATCAAACCTGTAGCTGAAAAGAAACATTAGTTGCAGTTGTTACACGTTTATCTTTAAATACTAGTTAAAGTCTTTCACATACGGGCATTTTTCCTCATTAGATAAATTGTATGGAACAGGATTTTGATTTATTATATTATGATAGTAAAGGTCATCAAAATCATCTGGATCATAAGCAGAAATATTAAGCTCAACGTCACTATCTTCTCCCATTTTACATTGCTAAAATAACTTGAAAAAAATTCGGCTTTATAGGCTATAAAACTAACAGTGACAGAAGCAAACCTATCAAAAACAATAGCTATTCAATACAAATCTATGAAGCAGAGGAGGAATTATAAATTAGTATAGAAATATAACGTAAGGAGTTGAAAAAATGGACCGAAAGATCATATTCGGATGTTTGTAAATACTAAATTAACGAAAATATGAAAATCTTTATCAGATGTAATAATAGGATGAATCACATATCGGATGAGTCAATTTCTTCCAATTGATAATTTTAAAATATTCCATACAGAATTAAAAGAAGATTATATTTCAACAAATGGAATAAGATATTTCCTTGATTTCTCATATTTAGTTTAATCTTGTCAATTTCTGCACTAGGTGCAATTTTTGTATCTTTAAAACACATAAATATTACAAGCAAAACAGAGAGTAGCGAAGAAGACTCTAGAGAAAAACTCGCGTTTTTAAAACTAAAACACGAAAAATAATTTTTAACAATGTGTAATGGATGCTTATTAGTTCATGCATTTGTTCCTTTAGAAGTTAGTGCAACAACTTTTGCTATAACTATTATATCCGTTTACCACATTGTTAAGCATTTAAAAAAGGACATAACAATGATTCAAATGAAGATTGAAAGCACACTAATTATAATCAATTCGTCCTGGGTGTGATTCAAGCCACAAATATACATTGTTCTAATGAGCTTTTCACTGACATTACATGAAACAATAAAGACATATCAGCAATATTTGCAAGACATAAAACTATAGGAAATTACTAAATGCAAGAAAAATCACACAGCACACAACTGAAGATACAAATAATCAAAGTACTTCTTAAAAAAGTCAGTATTCAAAGGTGAATTAAGTGCTAAGTACAAAGCACAGGTGAAGACCTGAATGATACTAAGAAGCAGATTAGGCCCACCCCCGGAAATGTCTTTTTTATTAACTTAAAAAAGGAAACACGAGTTAGGACAAAAACATGCTCAATTACCAATTAAGATTTACTTTAAAAGAGAGGTAATACTAGAACACTTGACTGCACTTAAAAACAAAAGAGTAAACCAAACGGTAACATATACTAGTTGTTGTCATCTTGGCAGGGGACTTTGGGCAGGAAAGGATGGGGTCTTTTTTGCAGATATAACATTTACAATCTTTACCATTTCGTTTTAAAATGAATGACCTAGACGCTTTGAATTTTGATTGCTTTCTACGCTGATTCGTTTGTTCATTCCCCAGAAGAGCAGCTGTCATATGTTGAGGTTTTAATTGTTGGAACATATAAATATTTGAATATCTCATATTATATTTATTTTATCTACACCATAGCAAATCATTCAAACCTCCCGAGCCATTTATGTAACTCTAAACACTTTCAGTGTTGGCATATCTGCCTTCAGTTAGAGTTTATGGTAACTGCTGGTGTAATCGTCATAGACAAATCTCAAAACACTCTCTTGTATTTGTTAAAATTAATAGTCAGAAGTTGAAATTAGAAAGTGTAAGTTATGTAAAATTGTCAGCGTTTTGAGTTTTGTTAACTTTTGACCAATACGTTTGAAAACAGTTTTCTTGAAGCTTTCTGTAAAAACATTGTACATGTGTACTAAACATGGTAGCTATTATTAATTTCTAGCAGTGTGACAATTTCGTCACCGATTATTTCAGCATTGCTTATGTTTGGTAAGTACAGGTTTAATACCGAATTTCTCTTACCCACAGCTAATGCTTGAAATGGCTGACTTGCTTTCTCTCCACAGAAAACTATTCGAGCAGAAAAGGATAGGGTGTAGGAAACAGTATTGAGTCAATTAAAAATTAACGCTTATAAAAGCATTACAGTAAAGTTCTAAGGACTGCCCAGTTTGGAACTCCTTTTCTAGTTTCAGTCGAACTACTCAAGAAACCTTGCATCTTAATTTGCTTCTTACGATTTGGCAGATAGTTGAATATGAGACTTACTGTGGCGTGTGACATAAGCAAACATATCGCTTGCAAATGAGAATATTATGAAGCAGACAGTGAAAAGCCTTATATAAATCAGTGAGAGTTGTACCATGAAACAGACAGTCAAAAACAATACATAAATACATCATAACTTCAGCTACATATTTGTTTTCATTAAGAGCCTTCTTCTTGTCTCTGAGTAAAAGTTAAAGAGTGGTCCGACATCCATGACATTTACGCAAAGCACGCAAACATTTTTTAAAACTGTTCTCAAAAATGATGCCTTTTGGATCTCGTTTGAGTTTTCAAGCAGTCTATGTTCAAAGGAGAAAATGTTAACTGGTCTGTTATTACTTTATCAAGAGGACTGATGTCTCTGAAAATAGGGACAACTTATACATTTCTATTTCTTGTCCTCTCTTTCTCCTCTCTCTACACCACTCTGTCTATTTATCTGTCTGCATATCAAGTTCTCTCTCTCTCTCTCTCTCTCTCTCTCTCTCTCTCTCTCTCTCTCTCTTAAAACTTCAGCTCCGTAACTATATATAACGTGGTCATTTATATCCGCTATTATGAATACATATATTTCATATTATATTGATTCGTACATTAATACCATTGAGTCCAAGGCCTCCAACCTTGTCACCATACTTTGTCTGGAGTAACAAAACAATAATTAATCTAGTGAATGTACGTTTTTTAATCTTCGATCAATATTTACTTTTTAATGGAGATATCTCAAACTCTTTAGGAATCCGTTTTTTAAAACAGTCGTGCAAATGTGTTGCCACTTCTAAATCTATTTCTATGATGCCACCAAAATTTACATCAGATCCTTTTTATTACTTTGATTTTTTTGTTGTTTGTTTGCCCATTTAAAGTTTTGATCGGCATTGGAAGGCACAAGGATCAGCCATAAAAATTCTTGGAGCTTCTGTATATATTAAATAACCTTGACCTTGACATACGAAAGTTATTATCATACTCAAGATTTGCTTTATCACATCTATCCTGTATGATGCTGTTTCGTCATCTAATTCTAGATTTAATCATCCGGAAGATCATAATCAGTGAGCAATTCTAATTCTACCAATCATCCAGAAAATATAATTATCTGTGAGCAGTCCTAAATCTACATAACGTTTTTCAAACTATAATCCTGGGCTAAAATAATATGCTGTATCAAGTTTATAATTAATCATGCATACAATTTTACATTCCTTGAAAATATCAGATACAATTAAGAGTCTTTCTTTACATATTAGACATATACGTCTACAAGAGAATTAAATTTGTAATATTTCATGACATCGTATGGATAATCCGCTTCGCTAATTCCTGATTCTCTGATCTTTAACTAAAGTTGTTATATTGGTGGTATTTTTGCTTCAATAAACCTTTCACATGAATAATTTCATGTTTTTTGTGATTGACTGGTATTTTAGTTAATAATTGTAGTTTTTAAATTTAACAACAGAACCCTTCACGCATTATGTTTATTGTGTTATATATTTTACTGCATACTCTTTAGCGTTCCTTAAAAGATAATTTAGAATAAAAATAATTCAGACAGTTCTTACAAAAATACTTTTCGTGCCTTTTACTTACCTGAGATGATGTTCGTTTTGATAAATCTTTATTCCACAATAATGTATATTGTTCAGGTAAATACGATTAACTTATCTACGTGACCATCTTATTCCTTTTCTGTCATTTTAACTGGCTTTATAAGCGGACTCTACAAATATTGAATTCTTTATCAATTTTTATTTTGCATTTATTAAACCAATGTTTATATTTGTCAAGGTTCTATTTTTGTGGCATCTATTCAATATCTTTTGGTGGATTTATGATAGATTATATAGTATATAAAAACGATTGTCTTTATTTTTTATATTATCAAAGGTTTTTTAATTTTTTGTCATTTCTTGTGACTTTATGTATGAATCTCCTCCTTTTTTGGTCAATACACATCTGTATGTAGCATTTGATGATTCATTCGGAGAAATATAATCCTGTAGCATGACTTATTTTCGGACTAAATTTTGTATCAAGTATATCAAATATAATTTTAACTTTGCTCTCCATTTATTTTATGTTAATTGTGTTTACAATGTTCTGTGTTACCAATGTACAAAACGCGATACTTCATGTTCTACAACTCCGAATTTAATCGATAAATATAGCTGGGCATTTACTGGACTAAAATCTTTACCAACAGACAGCTTACGAATATTTAAGTGGTATTATTATACAATATGTCACAAGAATTGTCCTTCAGATTAATGTCTTTAATTATTTCCAATAGTTCGTTCAATTTTACAGAAACCAATTTCATATATTCCATTTATTTTAGCTAAGTAATATTTTTGTTAACTCCCAAAAAATATAAGTATCATATCCTTTCCATTTTACTAACGCAAATTCTGTTACCGTTGATTGCTTTTGTCTTTAGCCTTGAACGTTCATCTTGAATATAGGTAACTGCTCATAAAATATCCCCTCACTATTCTGTTCCTTTAAGTCTTCCAATTTATACACAGTATGGTCACTTAAATTACTTTTCGGATTGTTCTTCCTTGAAATTAGGAAGATATCCTTTTCGCAAAATTATATTTATATTTTGAGATATTAACCCTTTTATCCAGGATAGACAGGTGTCAGATAATCAAATAAGTTAACACAGGCTTTAAAGATACTTTTTAGGTCAATGACTTTCAATGGTAGCATATCTATCGATATGTGATAGTATTATAACACTGTAGTGTGATAGTATTAAATTATTATATCACCAATAAGGTTAAGCAATACATCTATCCATTTTCTAATTAATCTTCAGTGAAACATTTCCACAGTTTCGTTTACAAATCTCTATTATTTCTTTTAAATATTTGTCGCATCTTTGTCAGAGTAAGTAGAAATGTATTCTGTACTTTTTCTCGAATAATGCCTTGAACGTTGGATTGAAAAATGATTTCCCTTTGTCGAACTGTATATTTTGTGTTTGTGGCTCATTAACGATTTCTCTTAAAACATTATCTATATCGTCTCCGCTTGTATTCGCCTTTATAGTTCAAATATGTCTCGCGAAGACATCTGTTGCAGTCAAAACGTATTCGTATCCCACGTTAACTGAGTGATTTGCTGGTATATCAATGTCTCTTTGCCACTGGCCATCCACGTGACAAACAGACTCTTCTGTGCGGAGATCTATTTCTTGCGTGTTTGTTAATGTGTATGTCGATTGTTCAGTTATCTAAACTTTCAATTCAGAGTATTTTATCTTTTTCCTATCACGTGTATTTTGTTCTTAAAATTGACTGACATTTTTACACGAAATTGTACTTTCAGGAACGCAGTATACATGTCATAAACGCTGTTCTTCAATAATTTATTTTGCATCATTTAATTTTATTTAAATATAAGTTATTTAAAGGGCCAGTATGCATATTATCCGACTTTTGTTTAAGGTAACGATGACTTTCTAAAAAGGAATTTCGTATTACTTTCAGGTCATGTACAAATTTGGTCTAAGATAGCTGCTATTTAAATTATTATAAATTATAGCATGCGAACAAGTTCTGAATTGAGACATATTAATCTTCCAATTTCTTACATCAAGGAAACTATCCTTCCATGCTTTAAAAATGCAGAAGAATTGAAATTTAAATTTTAATGACCAATTAATTGCCGAACAAAAATTTGTATCATCCAGATTCATATGTTGACTGGTATTATATTTTATTTTTATTTCGTGTGGGTGGGTAGTTTGGTGTTGTTTGTAGAAAACCGAAAATAAGGTTATTTTGTGTATGTCGTAGTGAACCAAGAAGCACATTGTCTCCAAAGAGAAATGGGGGTGGGTAGGGGTTTTGTTTCTGGAAACAACCAATGAAGCTCCCTGTGGTTCTTCTGTAGTTCCTCGCGTCAATACCAATTTCGTACCTATAAGAAGTTCCTGTTTTTGTCATTGTTCAAATGAATGAATTAATTAGAATAGCTGGAAATTTATACATACTGTCGTTTATATGAATATTCTACAAACTTGGACAATTTTCTGTTTTCAGATTTGAATTTAGTTGAATTTTTTTTAGCAGGTTATCTCTGCTAAACAACTTTATTCTCCTCTAGGTACTCTTGTTCATCTCCGAGAGTTTTGAACTCAAAGGGGGCAGAACTTGCTTCAAATCAACAGCGACAAAATGAAGATTTATTGGCGAATTCCAAGTGTTCGCCTGTGTTGAGAGCGCGTGAGCACTAACATATTATGAGCAGTTTTGACGTCATATGTGACGTCATTTGTAAACAGGTATAAACGGTGGATTGCATTGTACTGATTAATAATGGTTGATAATAGCATTTATGCGTCGTTCGAGAAAGACTAAAACAGTTTTATGTATGCATGGATGAGGTGCGAGTCAAAAATTACTTCCAGTGATGATAGATATTAGACTTGTATACGTATTTCTGGCATAATTTAGTGTAAATGCAGTAATGCAACATACTGATGGATGCCAGGTACCGGAAGTTGAGGTTATCACGAAAAGCCATCATAGACTTCCTAAACTTGACGATTCGGATATAATGGTTTTAAACATAGGAGGAAAGCGATTTAAAACTACGAAAGGAACTCTAAGGAACTACCCTAATTCAAAACTTGCACGACTTAATAAAACAAGCGAAGAATATGACTCTGTTAAAGACGAATTTTTCTTCGATCGTAACTCTATTTTGTTTGAATGGATTCTAGACTACTGCCGTTATGGTTTCATGCATATGCCAATGGATGTGTGTGTAAATAAAATTTCAGAGGAACTAGATTTCTGGGAACTTGCCACGGAAACGATAGCCGGAGGCTGCAGACAGAAATACCGTGAGATGATGCATGAATATGCCACCTATCTTGTGCTCAAAAAAGAGTTTGAACATGACTTGAACGCAGATGAACCCCAGAGTGTTGAAATATCAACATTACAAAAATTACGAGAAAAGATATGGATGTTTCTGGACGACATCGAGTCTTCTAAGCCAGCGAAGGTATGGTAGAAATTCATTATACGTAAAGTACTCAGTACTTTTCCATAGCAACGACAATTGTCAATCTGATTAAAATCAGATCTCCGCTGTCTTACATGAAGATCTGACGACGGCTGCTTAAGGGTCCTGTTCTGGTGATCTTTGAGTTAGTCAATAAAAATGCAGCTTCAAAAATCTGAAAGTGAATCAAATTGTTCGTTACACATTCGTGCTCTTCATCCACACTGCTTAGTCTCCAACGCGAAGATATAAGACTTCATCTGATTGGTTGATAAGATTAGCGATTATGGTAATAACACATGTTACCAGAACATGACCACTAAGTGGTCGCTCTCAAATCTTCATGTATAACAGCGGAGATTAGATTTTAGTCAGATTGCGACAATTGTATAATATACTTAATTTTAGTTGTAAAATAACACTACGCCTTTTAAGAGATTTTTCTTCGGTCATTTAATTAACCTTACCTCAGGAGACCTTTAAATCATTATACATTATTAGCATCTTAATTTTAATGTTTATTGTTGTTAATGCAAATTTCAAGTATGATAGTGCCGAGTACGCTGAGACTAACCTGTATAGTTAATCAAATTCGTCCATATGTATATATATATATATATATATATATATATATATATATATATATATATATATATATATATATATATATACTATATATATATATATATATATATAATATGTATAGTATGTACGCTGTATCAATGATATACGACGAGATGTATAAATTTTTCATTAAAAGGAAACTAAGCTTGCTGAGTTTCCTTTTAATGAGAAATTTATACAGCGAGTGGTATATCATTGATACAGCGTACATACTGTACATATATTTTATTTATATCACATACAAATACATATATTTGCCCTTTGAACGGAGTTCAGATTTACGACAGGCAGCTGTGTATTGACCGAGTGAATGAACTCCTCACATCCCCGAGTGTGTCCGCTACAAAATATAGTTCTATGCCTTTTGTGGCTATTCACAATTACCATGCATATTGATAAGTTGATTGTTTTCTTTTTTAGTTTCTATTTTTCTTCACATTGATTAAAGGAATATAATACATACTTATGATACAAACATGAAAGATGGTTTTAATGATAAAAGTAGAGCACTACAAAAGCACATAGTAGCTACGCCATTCACATGAACGCTGCCATTCACGTACCTGCGCTTGGAAATTAATGTGGAATATAAATGAAGCGAAATGACGAACCAAAAAGAGGTAATTAAAATATTTTAATATATTTAGAGTTGATCAAAGTCATTATTCAGCTCTAGTACCACCAACAGTAAACTCTCTCTCTCCCACTCTCTCTCTCTCTCTTTCACTGGTCGGTTTGACTTAACTTTTACCATCATTCTTAAGTCCAGAGATATCGTGGGATGACACAAATGAAAATCCTCTACGTTCGTCATTTCATAGATATTAGCCCGTATCTTGCTACGAAGGTCCAGAGAGAGAGAGAGAGAGAGAGAGAGAGAGAGAGAGAGAGAGAGAGAGAGAGAGAGAGAGAGAGGGGGGGGCCTTTGGACATTTTCACATTTAACTAATAATAATCGATTTTTATAAAATTATAGTATGTTTAAGAAACAACGACAAAACATAACATTAAATACATCATAGTATGTGTA
>JAECUM010066568.1:0-10711 GCA_016617855.1 Megalonaias nervosa | reverse complement strand
TATATATATATATGAGAGAGAGAGAGAGAGAGAGAGAGAGAGAGAGAGAGAGAGTTATTAAGGACATCTAAGCCTTATACGTATGCAATGTTTTTGCTAGGGAATTTTGTAAGCTTTCTACGTGCATAGTTCTTTGTCTGTGACCAATTTAATCCTTTTCGTACATAGGTATGTTGCTTGACCAGCATTTGCGCTGTTTTAACGGTATATTTCTTGCAGCTTTTACGTCTTTTTCATTGATGTGCAAATGTATATGACTTTTAAAACTTTCTATCGGTTATTTCTTTCAGGTTGCTCCTGTTTCCTTGTGCTTGTAATCTGGTGTTTTGTTGCATATGTTTATTTTTATAATTTTAAATTTGGAACTCGGCTATCGCCAGTGAATGAGCTCAGTATGCCTAGTCACAATTTCGTTACCAACCCACTCAATGGTACCACTCAGCAAACGTTCAATATGTCAAGCCAGAACTTCGTTGCCAACCTGCTAAATACAACTTCTCAGTCTCCGTTCAGTATAACTAGCAAGGATCTCATTACCAGCCTTCACAGTATCACTACGCAGGGTCCGTTCAGTATGACAAACCAGAGTTCAGTTTCTCTCCTGCTCAATGCCACTACCCAGGCTTCGGTAGACAGGCGTCATTACATATGCTATGTGCCTCAAGGAAGGCTTGGGAACCATCTTTTTCAATATGCATCCATATACGGAATAGCCACACTTAACAACCTGTCAATAATGACTCCCGAAAGCTGTGAGATATGTCACTATTTCAGAGTGCAAAATGTGACAGTTAGCAGTGATAAAAATGCTTGCTCTAAATTCAAGATTTTGTCAGAGACAATGCCACGCGTTTTCACTCCGGCATTATTAACGCCGCTAAAGAATACGGACATTTATCTCAGAGGATATTTTGAATCCTGGAAATATTTTCAAAATGTGACTGACAGCCTGCTGGAACAACTTGGATTCAAGGAACCTATAGAAACGATGGCAAGAAGGGAGATGGATAATCTCAAATCGAAATACATAGGTGATAATGAATCTAATCTAACAGTGATAGGGATTCATATCCGAATGGGAGATCTTATTGATGATCCCCAGTTCCATAAAAGAGGCTTAGATCCTGCGCCACCTGGATATCTCAATAAAGCAATCCGATATTACATGGCTAAATACAATAAGATTTTATTCATTGTTTGTTCTGATACAATACAACAAGCTAAAGCAATTATTGAATCTTTGAATTTAACTGTAAATATTTCCTATATGGAAGGCAAACGAAAATCAATCGATGATCTTGCCATTCTGACAAAATGTGATCACGTGATTCAGACGGTAGGAACTTTTGGATGGTGGGCTGCTTACCTATCTGGAGGGACAAGTATATATTATAAGTTTCCTGCTCGACTAGGCTCATCTGATGAGAAACAATTCAACAGCTATGATTTCTTTTATCCAGAGTGGATCGGACTGGAAGCGGACTAGAACTGATTTTTTCTGAATGTCTCAGTCTTTGTAGTAGGTGTTATCAAATGAGAACACGGATGTGAGTTGACAATTTGTAACTTCCAAGCATTTTTATTGTGTAATATGTACGACCTGCCAGCCCTCATCCCTCCATCTTTCTTCCAGGCAACGTGTGCAGATACATTTTCTTTTTCTGACCTAGTTACTCCATTAGTGACACTCTTGATCCAGCTTTCATTCCTTTGGAGTGTTATCCATATCGATGCTGATATTCAATACTTCAATCTTGCTGACAGAATAGCACTATGATTTCGAGATGATCTACCCCAGTTGATCGATATGAACTTGTGATATGTATCTTCAGTTGAATAACATATTAATGTACCTCCGGACTTGATAAAAGACACCAAAAGGCGGAACATCCCCACATCCAGTCACAGAGATTGTTACACTCGAATCCCACTTCTGTCCTCGACACGATATTCTATAAAATCAGTATCTAAACATAAGTAACAGTAATACAACACGTTATAAGGATATTACCCAATTGATAAAGATTAATAGAGTTTCATAGAAACGGTAGGTCATAGGATTCTAAACATTGTTAGAAACTGAAGAAGAATACTTTATATGAAGGATATTAATTGGTAAATATACCAGTAGTATGCAAACTGGAGTTTCTGGAACCCTCATATTACCGTGCATTAACATTTCGTAAAGTGATGGGAGAAAAACAATAAACAAAAGGTAAAAGAATTTAATAACCTCCACCCCAAAAAAAGACAAAATCGTACAAAAAATAACTATACTCAGCATTAGTTTTCGTTGTCTCGAACATCTGAATTAATAATTATTACTGTTTTGTGCAGTTTTTTCCCTCTGCACACATGCCGTAAGAACGATTACTGATGTATTTTGCCTTGTCTATGCCCTTGCTCTTTGCATGGTCTCTTCCGTTTTCATTCATGTTCTACTGTACTTGTATTGGAGATTACTCCAATTTGTAAATGAAACATCCAAACCCAATAAGCAGCAGCACATGGATATGGACAGTACCCTAAGTGAAACCTTTTCTTTCTTAGATCTGCTATTGCTCTGCTTGTAATTCTATTCCCATTTTAATCTCGATTGTTGCGACTGTATGATCAGTACTCATTCAAATATATAGAAGAAAATGATTCTTTAGATCTTTGCGTTATGAATTTGTTTGATTTATGTGTACAGGTTTTTGTCAAATTATTTTCCTGTTAGAAGAGGTATTAAAGTGTTCATAATGGTGAAATAATACAATCAAGTCTAACTGGATTTATAACTGTTTATGATTTTTAAAATACCTTGGCCTGTCTAGTATTTGGGATCTTTTTAGTTTTTGCAACATTTATGAAATATCACATCCTAATGTGACTGTTAGTTTTATGTTTTAGTGTTCTCGTCATTTAAATGGTCATAAACACGCAAACGAAATATAAATGGTCTGGCAAATTTTAATTTTGAATTGCGATTTATCGGATACTAACATGAGATGTCGATACACACATATTCTGTGAGAAGTTTAGTATTCCAGATATGCGCACTATTGGAATGCTGCGAAGATTTCACATGAGTACTGTTTATCGAATTACTGAAATTATGTTTGTATTGGGTGCAAAAATATGAATGCTTTAAATGCGGAAAAGATATCGCATGTTTTTGTTTTCAGTCATATTCTACGTGATCATATCACTTTAACTTTCGTTTGCGAATGTATATGCTTGTGTATTTGTATGCTTGTGGGTGTATGTGCATTTGCATTTTGGTGTCAATCGAGGGAATTCCTGAGATTGCACAACAACGCAATGGAGACAGAGCTCCAACCGAAAAGGGTAAAAACTTGCATCTGCAAACAATTTTAGCCTTGAACAGGGTAAAAATGTGAGTATTAGTAAAGTCCCCGTTTACACGCTTGGTTTGTGTTTGAAAGTTTTAGAGTGTACATTTTCTCAAAAGTTGACGATTCACACGTTTAGAACTACGTCCACGATTGCTCGGTGGAAAATTTGCAGAGAGATCTGTTATGTATATTTAATTTGCATTGTTTGTTAGTTATTTTTAACTTTTCTTTATAAGCTATTGGTAATGTAACATTGTCTGCTGGATTTGACCTTGTCGATGTTCAAGTTCATTTTTGCTTGACCTGAATCATTATTTGTTTTATTCTGCAAACAACTAATACATAGCTACACATTTTCCTTATGAGAATAGGCTAACTATTAAGATTATTATCTCTGTCGGAGTCAAGGACATTGTGTTTGCCTTGTTATTTAATAATTATTTTATCTAGTAAACATTTGGAACCGTCTTGAAAGAAATTTGTCATTAGGAATTAGTTGTTGTTAGAGAATGCTAATTGTGACTTGAAGTAAAGTAGAGGACTATATAATCTTGTTTTTCTAGAAATTATTTATTTGTGCTGTAAGATCTTAGCAGAATCAGTTGTATTATTGTTGTATCCAGTAATTCATTTTGACTTGAATTATTTGTTCACTGGAAATACATAGTGCTCATCAAACATAGCACTCTTGGAAATAGAGACATGAATTTTTAGGGAAATTTCAAATAAGGATATATCTTTGGATTGTATTCTTGTGATCCAAACAAGACTGTAAGCATATCACTACTACACGGGCCACCACAGGCACATCAACACTTTCAGAGTTGGATTTGTTTTGGATTCCCATTAAAGCTTATTCAGAGCTTTAATCTTTAGGACTTGTCTCAGTAATTCAAGGATTATCTAGGATTTAATTCGCAACACTGTAAGTTCGTTTTACATGTTTCACTGTGTAGTCTAGGGACATAATTTATTTGTTGAATTTTACAAAGCTTTGTTGATTCTCACTCTTTTCTATTACTTATTTTAAGCCGATAGAGTCGTAATAGACAAGCCCTATTAAATTGCAGGGTTACAAAAATAGTACCTTTAGATCCAACATCAAATACAAATGACTTAGCTAAACCAGAAGATGCAAAGCTGGTGCATTGGACTGTTGATGGTATTTTTCATTATTATTGCATACATGTAAGTCAACATAGTTATGTGCATGTCCAGAATAATCAAATAAATCCACGACCCTTCATATGCAAGAATTACATAAAACTGCTATTGAACATAGGCATCAATTTCTTGTAGAGCTATACCAAAAATGTGTACTTATCCAACCTGAATGTAAAGTAAATATTTCTTGATTTCGTTGAGGTTTCACACGTTTAAAGATATTTAAAGGAAGCCCTTAATATATAACATTTGTATTATTCACTGAACTATATCCGCCCCTATTACATCATTACCAACTTTGTGTTCAAAACAGGAGAGAATGTTTGCTCATCTCATGACTGATCCTGTTATAATGACACTGAATTACGACAAACCGGCTTTGGAAGTTGCATGCATATAACTCAGTAGATAGATAGATAGATAGATAGATAGATAGATAGATAGATAGAAGTCCTTAGCCCCAAAAGGAAATATTTTATTATATAAATATACGTCTTTTATCATCGCGATCTCAAGGCTTGGAACAAAATGTGCATGTAGATTATAAACATATATATACATTACACTAAATGTGCTCTCTACTTCCTGGATCATCCCGTCTTCCTTCATCAAATATACTGGCCTCCATGTATAAAGTATCATGTTCTGAAAATAGCTCTAATCCCCATAATAACAACTTTGATTGACAAATAATGGATTATGCTTTTATCTATGGTTATGATCTCACTTTAAAGTCAGGCCCAACTTTATGACTTCAAAATCAGATTAAATGCATTTGTAAAGTCAGGCCCCGAAATTAGGACTTCAAGGTTTGATTCATTGCATTGTCAAAAAGGAGTGGTGCGTACCTAAGTTATGTCGAACGATTGCGACCTCTGAAGCAATAATAGTAGACACCAGTCAATAATAATTTTAGAACGAATAAACCATAGAGGACAAAAATATTGAGATACGTATAGTTTTTATTGTATTGATTCGAGCTACTTGAATACCGCATCATTAAAATAATAGAACTGCTACTTGTACGAATCAGCCTGGCATAGTACGTTTAAGAACATTTCAGTTGAAACTCAATCGCGACCCGACGCAAATAAGATGTATCCATTTATGTATTTTCATTAACTCTTATTGCAATCACGAATCTTCAGTCAAATCGGCATAATTAGTTTGTGTATAGTATGTGTTACAGTATTATCATGAGGGTTTACACTCACCCCCCCCATATATATATATATATATATATATATATATATATATATATATGTAAAATGGTTGGAGTTATATAATATATATATATATATATATATATATATATATATATAATACATAAAATAGCGTTGGTTGACAATCATGGTTGACAATCAATGCAATCATCCGGCGAGATCAGATATATTAATGTCACCCAAAAGTAAAACAATATTGCCAACCATTTCTGTTATTTGCTAACTACAACAAGCAATACCAATTAAATATACATAAAATCGGTATTAAACAAATATTAAATATCATTAGATCACGTAATGAAGTTAGTGAGGTAGTGTTGGGCTAATGTAAACGTTGCCATTAGATCAGGATTCCACAGCCATTGGCCAGAATGAGAACCATACCCTGCGAGAATCCGTTCTCTGCCGGAACTAATATGAATTTTAGGAGGAGTTCCGATTACTAGAACTACATGATTAATGAGTCTCACACAGCGACGCAGATTGCACTGAATGATACACAACAGGTCCAAACGTAACTCAAACATTGTTACTGTACTTTGTGTTAGTTATAATCAGTTTAATTTGTGGAATTAACGTAAACGTAGACAATATTTAAATCACGGAAAGTGATTTTAAAAACGTTTACTAATCTGTAAACCAAATGTTAGAGAAACCAGCACACGCGTTCTTTCTCCTTCCTTCATTATAAAGGTTCATGTTCTGTTACTATTGTAGTGTGCTGACCCTGCAGTCTGTGCACGTATTATCTGGTTTGTATCATATAGATCGTCTGCAATAGCGGCGGATACATGGGCGGATACGACAGAAATGCAAATTATTTTCTATAACAAAACTGCATCGCTAAACTTACCATTTCTTACGATTTCTGCATTGAAAGATAACTTTTCCTTGAAACTTTCTCTAATAATTGAAAATATTGTACCATGAAGAGTTTCTAATTTTTATGTGTACCGAATTGCTTTAATTGCATCTTTGCTTAACACACGTGTTATATAATATCTCTGATCTTATCTAAATATGGACTTTCTTTCATTTTTTGTAACTGCGAACTGAAGAGAACCTTTCCTTGCCAAATCAGTTTTGTATCAAATTAATTTCACCATATTCAGGAGAGAGAGAGAGAGAGAGAGAGAGAGAGAGAGAGAGAGAGAGAGAGAGAGAGAGAGATTATGATGGCTTATTAATTTTTATAATCAACACTTTTTAAATCATCTTTAAGACCGCTCCTGTGGCCTAAGTGGATAGAGCGTCTGCCTCACGTGTTGCTCAGTATTATAGGTTAGTGTTAGGACTGGTCGGTCTGGTGTCAAGATAATGTGATTGGGTGGGACATGATGCTCCAGTGCTAGACAACTATAAACTATCACACCACAGACATCGACGCCATATGACTCAAATTGTTACAGCTACGTTAAAAATCCAAAAGCACTCAACACAATTATCTTAAGTTTGTATTTCTTACATTTATTCATCTCAGCATTTAAAAATGTATATATAGAACATAACTATGCATTATTTTATTTTCCTGTTCAATCATTCTTTCACGTATTTTGATGTAGTGCTCTCTATTGTCTTATATTCATTTTATGCACACTCCCTCTTGGACCATTTGTGTTCTTCATTCATTGTATTGTCGAATTTTTTGACAAGATTTACATTTACTTTGTTTTTGGTCAAACTCAGAAAAGTATTTATCTTTACTAGAAATTTAATATATCTCCACATCCATATTTAACGTACCCAGTAAATCTTGAAATCAGATTAACTACTCATTGAAATTTTGGAAAGTCATCATGCAAATACCCTTGTTGAACTAGTGTCCAGTTAACTTCATTGCCAAATATATCGAACGTGATTGACGCGAAAAGGCAGGATGAAATCCTCGTTTAAACACTGTCTTCAAAGACAACTTTGCAAAGGCCAGAATATCCATTTGGAGTTAAATTTGATAGGTAACATGGTAAACTCTCACATGCGGTGTTTCTAGTATGAGACAAGACTTTTAGCTCTGCAACAGTGTCAATGCCTGGACTTGACCCAACCGAATTCCATATAAGCTCTAAGTCCTTTTGTGGTGGGCTAACGTTTACACTGGCTGAATAACAACATCCAGTATACAGGGATATACAGGATAAAGTTAATCAATTAAGTGTATATTTTATAATTTTTAAAGAAATAATACAAACGAAACAAAAAATAAATATCGGTGTATTGTTTCTGATTACGGCTCGAGAATCCGAGTGAGATAAATAAGTCGCTTGCAGTGTGCATTTAATAGATGCTTGTAACTCCAAATAAAATCTCTTCTTCTTCTATGCGATAGATGATGATACATTTTTTCTTCCAATTTTCAGAGTCAACATGTGGCTGTATTGTGATTTCTGGAAGCCACCAGATGCTAATAAAACAAACACAGGAAAAAAAAAGAAGTATTCAGAAGGAATGCGACACTATCAAACAAAAGCGACATTTTAGCAATAGTTAGGTTACAGATTTCGCTTGGAATACAAAAACAGGATGCATGATTGTACCATGGTAATGGGGTTAATTATTCATCTGTTTTAACTGTTATGAATGCATTATTCATTTCCAGTGTCAGCATTCCACTGCTTGAACGCATCTTGCCACAGACTATTTTATGTGGAGCTGTACATTAAATGACACTGTCTCATCTTTGGAGGGCTGGAGTCTGGATATAGCTCTGATATTTATTATCGATGCTAAGTCAATTAATGAGGATCCTAATTCCTATTCAGACTGATCATCAATGTCACCAATAGAATCTGAGGCCCAGCATTTAGATTGGTTATGTATAGATCTGGATGAGCTGGACCTTCAGCATCCGTGTGCTGGCCAGTAAACATTGGCCATGTTACGCTGAATTTAATACAATGCAATACATTTGGAATGATATAAATATCTGTATTCAGTATTTGTCTTCTATTCCATGTTTCATTAATTAATAACTTTATGCAGAGCTGACATTTATTTCTACCTGCATTTACCATTTAGCCCTTGGCTATATTTTGTCTTCTTGAATGATAAAATTTAGGATCATTTGGTTTTGGGCAGGACCCATCGCATTTTCAGTTCACTGGTCATGGGGGCTTGCGTAATGTTTTGGCGAGTTGTTCTCACTGTTTGCCATCGGTCCACCATCAAAACTTTGCGTTGAAGAAGTCGTAAAGCTGATCATTCCAGAGCCACTTAGTTCACAATATTACGTGGTAGATACTGGATATTTACTTGACATTACTACACAAGAGCTGGAGTAGCTTCTGCCGGTAGGAAAACATCACTTGCAAAGAAAGATGAGTGAAACGGCAACATAATGTTATTGCAAGCCTTCCCGCAAAATGACAACAACGTAACATAAGACATTACCCTAATGTCTGTTATTCTTGTTTACTCGAGTATTGCCCAGATAAAAATGCCTTGGACGGCAGTTTTGTATAATCCTGTGCTTATGGCAACTATAAGGGGTATCATTAATAATTTGAATATCGGCATTATAGATCAAGACGGCAAAGTAATTTTCACGGCATGCCTGTGGCGTATGTTTTCAATGTAAAATAAATACAATATTTGGAGGAATCTTACCTAAACTTCCCAAGGAACCTTTAACCATTCAGTCCAAAAGCATTGTCACATGCAAACGAAACATATAGAACATTAGGTCCAATGATTAACAATGACCTAAACCTCAACACTAATGATTCTGTTATATACAGCTGGGAAAATCTATGTGACATTTTTTTTATGCAAATGGTAATTCATGGCCAGATGCGTAAAACCTTCGATGATAACAATTTAAAAGACAGCAAGACGTGGAATGAACAAGTTAAAACATAATTAGATGTTATTGAACTGAATAGCGATCGAAGAGTTTACAAACCCACAGGGCTACAGAACAGTTTGAAGAGAACAGGAACATTAACTTAGACTTTCGAGAGTTGTTCAAAGAGATTCAGTATATTATATACTGCAACATAAGCTCTGCAATCAGTACAGGAAAGATCAAATCATTTACCTATGATTTCCTTAACGCAGACAATATTTGGAACCAACTGAGCAGAGGATATACTGTTAAAAATGTGTGTTGGAGATGGACATGTACAACATATAAACATCTCCAGAAACGTTTGGCGCTTTACAATCTCAATCTGAACAGTTACGAACAAACTTGAAAAATGGAATTAGAATAATGATCAGAACATTGAAAAGCTCATGAATGATATTTGTTAACGATACTGCGCTTAAAAGATAATCACAGCTAACATAAATAAGTCTGTCAGCATTGCGGAAAACGAAAAGAAAAGAAACACGATTTGGCAGATTGAGCACAACGTTCAGTGATGTTTAGAAGGTCAAGATCAATGTTATTGACATCACGATTAGATCAATGAGCACAACTTACATTTGAGTCATTCCAGATCTGTGTAATCAAATCAACACGATCAAATATGTCGCATTCAGTGTTTTGCAACAACGTAAGTACTGGGGTTGAGCAAGCCAAAACATTTACAAAGGACCAATAATAAAGTAGTCAGTAAAATAATTGTTGTACGAGGTAGCACTGATGAAATCGGCATATGGATGAAGAGGATGAACTATTAATTTGATCTGCTATGAACGTTGACCACAGACACAGAGGCTGTAAAGACTAAATAAATAAAAAGATATTTACATAACGTGGTGTGAGTGATATTGTGAACACTGAAAAGAATAAGAATATGCACGCAATAATTCGTCGCATTGACGTAATTATCAAATACATATACGTATCAAAAGCTGAACTGAAGTGGACAATTAGATTCTCGCATTGAATCTTACCAAACCTGAACACGGAAAATGGCATAACGACCATTACATGAAGTGTACAAAGACGCAATGAGAAATGAAATGAAGAAAACAAAATTGAGGATTTTGAAGGACTAGACTAAGACCAGAACGTATATTGCCAGATGATTTTCACATTATACC
>JAECUM010066562.1:0-33268 GCA_016617855.1 Megalonaias nervosa | reverse complement strand
TATATATATATATATATATATATATAATTTAATTATTTGTTTGTTAGTTTTAAATTTTTTACTTCCATTACATGTTATTGTAATGTAACATTGAGTTCAGTTCTGTTTGACCTGACTGATATTTTATTTTTATTTTTAATTTTATTGACGTAAACAACTAATACTAGAAACATTGTATATAGTTTCTGACCTTGTTTCAAAATCAGTGACAGTTTTGGCAAACAACTTTTTTTAAATATTTTTTTTTCTTTCTCATAGTAAGAATCATTAAGTCAAGGTCATACCTGGACTACGTGACAAGTATATATCAATTGAAAACAAACTTCTATTTTTTCCAGAAGAATGAACTTTTGACTCTCATCCGGGAATCTGTTTTGCGTCTTAATTAGCATATAACTGTTGTTTTTTTTATAGAAGTTTGTTAGTTGGGCTCCAAATAATTGACACGTTATGTTGTTATTATGTTGTGACTAGTTTGGGTTGAATTTTTATTTTCTTCAAATTACTGAATTCAAGTGGTTCTTTTCTCTGGAAATACATAAGTGCTCTGACAAAATTCTTGGATAAAGACATTTATTGGAAGTTATACTGAATTCAAAACTGGAATAATATTCTCTGTGATTCAACAAGGATTGTTGACACAGCAGCACTTCGCTGACCACAACAGGCATCATCGCCTTCCATTTTGGATTTCATCGGCACTCGAACTCAGTTTCATTCAGGACTTTTTATTACTATGACTTCTATTTTTTAATTCTTGAATTATTTCTGGATTTAATTCGTAAACGGTAAGTTTTTTTTTTTTCTTCTCATTTTTCACTTGGTATTTTGTGGAAATAAATTATTTGTTAAATTTTACAAAGCTTGTTGTTTTCACTCTTTTCTGTTACTTATTTCAACAGCATAGACTAGTAAGAGAAAATTGGGCGCTCGTCCTTGGGATACGAATTTTGCTAAAATATTTCAGAAAACTTTGTCTTCTGAAATTTAAATTCCCCTAGTTTCAGAATATTTTAAATCCCATGTATTATTTCACATTTTAGAAATCTTTATTGAAATAAACAGGCTTTTTTACAATATCGTCAAAAGTAGAAATTTTTTTTAATTCTACCCAGAAGTGGTTATTAATTTTGAAAATAGAAGTACAGCTAAAAAAAGTTGGAATTCGAGATAAGACAGGTTCAATTTCAGATGGAAATGATACCAATGGAAAGAGAGAGGGAAGTGAGAGAAATGCGGTTTCAGAAAGAGAAAGATGAAAGACAAATGCAATTTGCGAAAGAAAGAAGAGGGAAAGAAAGACAATTGAAGAAAGAACAAGATGATAGGCTAATGCAAATGCAAATGCAAGAGAAAAGAAAAAATGGAATTTCAGATTAGATTAAATGAATTAGAGCTGCCAAGTGAAAAGCACATTCCCACTTTACATACAAATTCAAGTTTTGATGTTACTAAAAATATTACGTTAGTGCCCCCTTTTAGAGAAAGAGAATTAGACAAATATTTTCCTAATTTTGAAAAAATTGATGAAAATTTGAAATGGCCAAGGGAGCATTGGACTCTATTATTACAACGTTTACTTACTGGTAAAGCTCGTGATATTTACATTTCTCTGTCACTACAGCAGAGTACTGATTATGATGTGGTTAAGGACTAAATCTTGAAGGGTTATGAGTTAGTCCCAATGGCTTATCGACAAGGTTTTAGGAATTCTAGAAATCAGCTGACCAGACCTATGTCGAATTTGCATGTGAAAAAGCACGACAATTTGATAGGTGGTGCTTAGCCAAGAAAGTTTATAAAGATTACGAAAATCTCAGACAACTTGTATTACTTGAAGAGTTCGAGAACTGTGTCCATAGTGACATTAAGACTTTTCTTGACGAGCACAAGATCGAAACCTTGGAAAATGCTGCTCGTACTGCTGACAGGTATTTCTTAGCTCCTAAAATTTCTTTTGTAAGCAAGTCTTCTGCTCAGCAGTCTTCTGGTAAAAATGTATTTCAGCCTAATACGAGCCCTTCTAAATTTCAATCTGGCACAACTTTTAGAAATCAAGCTTCTGATAAGCTTTAACAGAAATTTTTATCTCCTCCTACGTGTACCTATCGCAAGAAGAAAGGACAAGTTATTCCTGATTGCTACAAATTGAAAAATAAGCATCCGAATCAAGACAGACCTATTCCAAATGCTCTTATTTGTAAGAGGTCAAGGTCACGGTCATGTATTGACAGCAAAATATTTATTGGGTCTAATATACCCCAGTTCTGATTTTATTATGGAAAATTATGAACCATTCATGTCGAAGGGTTCTATATCACTCTTGGGTGATTCAGCATATCCCATCCCTATTACAATTTTAAGGAACACATGAGCTTCTCAGAGTCTTTTATTATCAGGTACATTTCCTTTTCTGATAAGAGTGAGAGTGTTCTTATTCGGCGAGTAGAGTGCGGCTTTGTTAATGTTCCTCTCCATTGTGTAAATTTGTCATCAGACTTAGTCTTAGGACCCGTGACAGTTGGAAGGATGCGTTCTTTACCAGTTGAGGGCATTAATTTATTACTAGGCAATGACCTAGCTGGAGATAAGGTTGTGGTTAATCCACTTGTAACTGACAAGTCTTGTTTAGACCAGAAAGTCGATCCTATTGAAAAAGAATTCCCTGATTTATACCCAGCTTGTGCAGTAACCAGAGCTATGGCAAAGAAAGCTCTTCAGAATGATGTTGATCAGAAAAGTATTCCTTTAGCTGACACATGTATTGGTCAGCCTTTTGATGAGGTCACTTTCACTCCTTGTTTGGATCAATCAAAAGGTATTGATCACAGTGATCCTCTTTTAACTACTCATTTTCTTTATTTTGCTCAGGGTGACAAACGACAATCACTTGTCGTCGAACAGGAAAAAGATCCTGAGATCTTCTGTTTGTTTCAAAGGGCCATTAGTGAAACTGAAGCTACTGAAGTACCTGTCTGTTATTTCATTAAAAATGGGATTCTTATGAGAAAATGGAGACTTCCCAAGGTACCTACTGGTGACGAGTGGTCAGTAAACTATCAAATTGTAGTTCTAAAATCATATAGACAAGAAATTCTTAGTCTGGCCCATGGAACTCCTTTGGCCGTTCATTTAGGGATTAATAAGACTTATCACAAGATCTTGAATCACTTCTATTGGCCAAAAATCAAAAGTGATCTTTGTAAATATTGCAGATCTTGTCATACTTGTCAAATGGTAGGAAAACCCAATCAGAAGATACCTAAGGCTCATCTGCATCCTATTCCTGCATTTGACGAACCATTTAGCAGAATAATGGTAGACTGCGTCGGTCCCTTACCTAAGACCAAGTCAAGTAACAAATACTTGTTGACCATAATGTGTGCGTCAACAAGATTCCCAGTTGCAATTCCTTCGAGGAATATTAAAACTAAAACAATAGTAAAAGTTTTGATAAAGTTTATTTTTTACTCAATTTGGCCTTCCCAAATCTGTCCAATCTGATCAAGGGTCAAATTTTATGCCTGGAATTTTCCAGCCGGTTAAGCTTGAATGTGGCATCCAGCAATTCAAGTCAAAAGTGAAATTATCGTTTGACAGAACTACGGTGGAAAGAACTTTTGAGTCTGGTGATAGAGTTCTGTCTCAATTGCTCATTCTTCACAATTTTCTTCAGATTAGGTATTACGGCCCTTACAAAGTTAAGAAGAAAATGAATGAGTCAAATTATAAGAATAGTACACCTGGGATGTAAATAAATTAAAGGAGTACCAGTATATTGAGAGAGATAGCCAGGTTAGTCATGCAATTAATTTAGTTATACCTGTCCCACATAGTGAGGATTTAAGTGAAGGAATGTAATCGGACTCTATTGATTTTGGATCGACAAATCTTCGGAATTCAGAAATTGTGAATAATCTGGACCAGAAACTTTCACATTTGCAACAACAAGAAAGGAATGAACTTAAACAGTTATTACTTGAATATGAGCACTTATTTCCAGATGTTCCTACAAGAACAAACAAAATTTACCATGACATTGAAACTGTAAATTTCAAACCTGTGAAACAACACCCATACAGGATGAACCCTCTCAAACAGGAATACTTTAAAAAAAGAAATTCAGTATTTGATGGAAAATGATTTCATAGAACCGAGCAAAAGTGATTGGAGTTCACCATGTATACTTGTTCCGAAACCAGATAAAACTTTCCGCATGTGCACTGATTATAGAAAGGTGAACAGTGCGAATAAAACAGATTCATTTCCATTACGCAGAATCGATGACTGCATTGATAAAATTGGAAATCTAAAGTATGTCACCAAATTTGACCTCCTGAAAGGATTTGGGCAAATTCCACTGTCGGAAAGGGCAAAGGAAATTTCGGCATTCGTGACTCCAGAAGGACTCTATCAATATAAAGTGATGCTGTTTGGGACGAAGGGTTCCCCAAGTACTTTTCAACGTTTAATGAACATGATTATCTCTGGTCTAGATAATTGTGATGCTTACATCGAAGATGTCATCATCTACAACGACACGTGGAAAGAACATTTAGCAACAATTCGGAAATTTTTGGACAGACTCACTGATGCAAATTTGACAATTAATTTATCCAAAAGTGAGTTCTGCCGTGCTTGTGTAACATTTCTAAGACATACTGTGGGACATGGACAAGTTAAACCTATAGATGCTAAGGTCAAGGCTATCTCCGAATTCCCTGTGCCTGTCAGAAAAAACAACTGATGCAATTTTTGGGTATGGATGGATATTATCGGAAATTTTGTTCCAATTTTTCCATAATT
The DNA here is from genome assembly GCA_016617855.1 of Megalonaias nervosa. NCBI lineage: Eukaryota > Metazoa > Mollusca > Bivalvia > Unionida > Unionidae > Megalonaias > Megalonaias nervosa. The sequence goes on along the minus strand of JAECUM010066562.1, from coordinate 28,462 downwards.
ACTGAACCCCTGACAAATTTATTGAGCAAGAAAACAAAGTTTCATTGGACTGAAAAATGTCAGGAGGCTTTTAATAAGTTAAAAGCCATACTTAAGAGTACAACAGTCCTCACAGCTCCAAATTTCAGTCAATCATTTAAACTGTCTGTTGATGCAAGTGATGTTGGGGTTGTAGCAGTATTGATTCAAAAAGATAAAAATGGTGTTGATCATCCAGTGTGCTATTTTCTAAGACATTAAATAAGCACAAGAGAAATTTTTCTACAATCAAGAAGGAATGTTTGGCTTTGATTTTGGCATTACAACATTTTGAAGTTTACATTAGTTCAGCTCCTTCTCCGATTATTGTGTTTAGTGATCACAATCCCCTTACTTTCATCTGCAAGATGAAAAACAAACATTAGAGATTATTAAAGTAGAGTTTGTTGTTACAGGAATATAAAATTGACATCAGGCACATCAAGGGAAAAGACAATTTAATAGCAGATGCACTTTCGCTTGTATAGAAATATATTATTTCATGTATACTTTGTATTATTCATAAGATTTCTTCTTATGTTATTTTTTTATAAACCTCATATATAATTGACTTATGGTAAAAAGAAAGCTTTATTATATAAATATTTCTTTTTCTTTTATTGGGGGAAGTGTTATGTATATTTAATTTAATTATTTGTTTGTTAGTTTTAAATTTTTTACTACCATTACATGTTACTGTAATGTAATATTGAGTTCAGTTCTGTTTGACCTGACTGATATTTTTTTTTTATTTTTAATTTTATTGATGTAAACATCTAATACTAGAAACATTGTATATAGTTTCTGACCTTGTTTCAAAATCAGTGACAGTTTTTGGTAAACAACCATTTTTTTAATTTTTTTTTTTGGTACCTTTCTCATAGTAAGAATCATTAAGTTAAGTCAAGGTCATACCTGGACTACGTGACAAGTAGACATATATCAATTGATAACAAACTTCTATTTTTTCCAGAAGAATGAACTTTTGACCCTAATCCGAGAATCTGTTTTGCGTCTTAATTAGCGCATAACTGTTGGGTTTTTTTTAAATAGAAGTTTGTTAGTTGGACTCAAAATAATTGACACGTTATGTTGTTATTATGTTGTGACTAGTTTGGGTTGAATTTTTATTTTCTTCAAATTATTGAATTCAAGTGATTCTTTTCCCTGGAAAAACATAAGTGCTCTGACAAAATTCTTGGATAAAGACATTTATTGAAAGTTATACTGAATTCAAAACTGGAATAATATTTTCTGTGATTCAACAAAGGACTGTTGACACAGCAGCACTTCGCTGGCCACAACAGACGTCATCGCCTTCCATTTTGGATTTCATCGGCACTCGAACTCAGTTTCATTCAGGACTTTTTATTACTATGACTTCTATTTTTTAATTCTCGGATTATTTCTTGATTTAATTTGTAAACCGTAAGTTCTTTTTTCACATTTTTCACTTGGTATTCTGGGGAAATAAATTATTTGTTAAAATTTAGAATTTTTAGATTTCTGTGATTATTTGTTTAATTATGGGGATGGGAATCAATGTTGGGAAGATATTTCTCAAGCCGACTAATTAACTAATTTCTAGGAGCAGATGTCATAATTTACAGTATTCACTACACTTTATGGTGGTATGGATTAGTTTCGTTAATGGACCCTCCGTGATTTCTTAACATAGAGAATTATCTACACATTTCTGGGTATATGTGTTTTGTGATTTGAAATATGAATACTTATTTATGTTAGGTATTTCGATCGTATCTCGTGATGCATGGCGTGAAGACCTAATAATCGGCTTGGTGATGAGTCACAGAAATGTCAAACAAGACAAACCATGCAAGTGTGACAGCAAAGTTTCGTGATGTGTGGTCAATAAGCGATTACGGAAAAAATTTTGTAGTATTCGCGCGTTTAAGAACTCTTCAGTTAACAACGACTGTTGTCTTGCGTGGAACCAATAGACCTCCCAGTCTCACGCAAAAGTTCTTCGAGTCGCTCTGTGGTGAAACCGCTTGAGTATAACAATATATAATTACAAAGTTGTGTAACCTTCTGACTTGAACCTGTTGCACTATTCACTAAAAGATTATGAATTTGCACAATTTTGTTCTTTTCTTTCGTAAATGATGATTAGATTGCACAATCTACTTCTAGTGTTTGCGACAGAAAATCCAAGCACACACAGACACATATACATGTACGAAAACTAGTTTCACATCAGGCATGCACAATGAGGGTGCAACGTTTATAGCTTTCCTAACAACCTGACATTGATTTTACGCGGGGGGGGGGTCATCCTTTCCTAACAACCTGACATTGTTGAGTTTATGCGGTTTGCTTTGGTCAGCTTTTCCTAACAACCTGACATTGAGTTTATGCGGTCAGTTTTGGATTCATCTACAGCTATCATAAAGAGGACAAGCGAAATTTAAAATGCCACTGTCACAGGTCTACGGCGTATGGAAAATTATCGATCACAGTTACATTCTAATACATAATTTACAAACGTGTTTGTGTGTGCAGTCCATTACTCTTAGTACGCACACCTGTATTCAGCGGGGTTGCATGACAAACCTTGTAGAAATTGGTATCTATTGTATACGAAATTACTCTCCACGGAGGAAAAAAAATGAATTATGTGCATGTCATGGTTATATTGATTTTAGTTGCGTTGTTCCGTCAATATTTCCCGGGAAAGCACATGAAGTTAGTGACTAATTTGACTTAATAACGGCATTAATTCGTGATGCACTGATCATAAATTGTGAAATATAATATCGGCAGCAAAAGAGAAAGATACAGCTGTAGAATTGAAAGCGTCTTTTACATAACTGCATCTGAGAGAGAGAGAGAGAGAGAGAGAGAGAGAGAGAGAGAGAGAGAGAGAGAGATCGGTGAGGTAAGAGTTTGAATATCTTGGGAAATACATTTTATTTAATTGATTTTCGTACATAATACGGATGGTTAGAACTACTGTAAGGTGCATACTTGTTTTTCATTTCTACAATGTGGTTGCATGTTGCCAAATTACGCAATCAAACATGAAACTTGAACACCATATTTAGATTTTGTATGCCTTGTCATTGGGTAAAATATCTAGAAGCAAGCAGGCAAATGCTGCATCAAGAAAATAATGTAGCCGCACATTTAAAACTATGCGGTGCCCCAACAAGCATATTGTCAAACTTAATATAATCGGGACATGAACATTGCACGACTAGTTTTGATACTTAAAAAAGATTCTAGAAAAGTTTATTGATACATATGACTTACGATTATGACCGATTTGCGAAGCTGAATGGGGTATTAAAAAGTGAACATAAACCTACCCTGTTGGATCCAGATACGAACTACACTGAGGAATTACACAATATACTTGCATAGATCATGTCCTTTAATGTTAAACGATACTTTTCAGGGCGATATATTACCTCACTAGTTTTATTCAGCACAAATTCCATTGTGTTCTCGCAGTAATAGGGTAAAGGACCGTCGATAGGGTACTGGACATTTCGTATTTTGACTCTCTCCGCAAATTCGTCCCACTGAGAGTTGATTGGCGGCCGAGGCACCAGAAGCATCACTGGTTGGAAGGCCTTCCAGATGTGGTCGTCATACATACGACTTCGTTCTTCAAAAGGTTCTGTACAAAATACAAAAGAGACGTTGTGATGCTGGGTATCACATGATCGGCAACTACGGTAGCAATTGATCAGAGTCAGGTTGGGTTCAAGCATGTATGTGATTGAAAAATCCATTTTAAAAAATTCCAGTTACTCAGTGATCTTTGATGCCAAAAAAATTCTTCAGCTTGAAAAGTGAAACCACGTGGCCTTTTATTCTTTACGTTAACGAATATAATCAAGACTCGAACAAGGAGCTGGAAAAATGAGTGCTTAGAGCGTGAGCTTGGAATCAAGTTGACGGTGAGTTCACTTCTCAGACCCACGTTTCCTCCGTATATCTCTCAAAAAATAAACTTTTCTAAAAAAATAACTTATCCACTTTTTATTCATTGTAGTTGCTGGCTGTAAACTAGATCATACTTAAATATCTGTTTTGAATATAGGTTATTACGACTTATTATTTATAGACATTTAGATCTAGCTAGATCTAATAATATAAACTAAAGTCAGATAAAGTAAATCAGCGATTATACAATGAATAAATTGAATACGACCTTGTGAAGTTTGTTTGAGGTTTCGGTAAAACTGGTTTGTCCATGTATACTGCCATGAACAGATTTAGGTGTGTGGTTCGTTTACAAGAGTCATAAGGTTTCTTCACAGACAATCATCAGTCTGCCTCTTTACTTGGGTTTCGATATAATCAGTACTGTACAAGGTTAATCTACATCCAGAGCCAGGGATGCAATTACAAACATTTCATTAATTCTATGTTTCCGCTCTATTCCTTAATCATGCCATAGAAAAATGTCTGCAAGTAAGAATTTGGCAAAGGACAATACAGAAGTTGTTTCGACACGTGTGAGGAGTGTGGCCTCCTGGAAGAATGCATACTCTCGAAGGTTAGTGGGGATGACCAAAAAATGTTCGATTTCACTAACATATAAACGTGTGCATCTACACCGGAGAATGTTTATTGCCGGGAGGAAATGCAAACCCTAACGTTTATATTCACAATAAACAACAGGCAGACAAGTTACATGCGTATAAAGATATATTATATTTACTTATTCAGACATCAAAGATAACGAATATTACATTCTAAATGCCAGGGTGAATGTAGGGAAGAGATGGTGAAAATCAATTAAATTGTACTTTTTTTCTTTGAATGTTATGGCAGTATATCAAAACTTTAAAAAAGAAATAACCAAAGTTACTGAATCAAATAAAAGCTTCTCTACCGGTTTCGCCATCAGGAACAATTATGTGCTTAAATAATTTGGGTCAAACAGTACATTATTATATCATAGAAAATTTAACCTAAATCAAGGATATATCAAATAAACCGTCTTTCTAAGCGGAAAAAAGTTGTTTTTTTAATAAACAATGTTCTAAATGTGACAACCTTCCTTTTGATTTTTACTTACGAGATAGAGACAGAGACAGAGACAGACAGAGACAGAGAGACATCCTACATCACAAGCATGCGGAATACTTCATGGTCTTTTGGCAGTGGCATTATCTATACATCAGTCGCAACCTTTGGTCGAAGTCTTCGACAAAAAAATCAGAAACGCTCAGACAGGAAAACCAGGCGAGGAAAATAGCTTCCACATATGTGCCTTTGGTCTTTACAACGTTTTTGCAAAATACTGCTTTTAGTATTAAAAACAAACTTGCTTCGATTCGGACGCCGCCATCTTGAAAAACACGTTCGAGTCAAAGTATGTGTTTGCATCCACATTTTGCTATTTGCATTGCTTGGTGAGAACGCTATAGCGAATCATAGACACTACAGCAGCAGCTAGTACGCTGCGATTAATTCAACAATTGTTTAATCACTCAGTATATGTGCTAAATCGATTAGCAATACAAAGATAGGTAATCGATATTTTATTGCTCTTTAATTGAATCTTTTGTTCTAAATTAAGTTCTACTGTTTGCTTAATTTTAATCATGGGAGACTGAAGCGAGAAAGTCAATGCATCTCTTAATGCATAAAAATACACAGTATTTCATTTCCTGGTTGAATTATTTGACAGACAGAAATGAACGTAAAACCTTAGGATGTATAGGGGTTTTTTATCATTAAAAAAAATTAAGAAAATTGTGTCTGTTCTACCCCAATGTCAAACTAGCGGAAGTTATTCGACAAAAGAGGCACGCGGAATGTTCTGATTAGAAACGAAAAATGGGTTCAAAACCAGCAAACAGATTTCTCAGACAGCTCGAAGAAAAAAGGATAAACTGGACGCAACAGTTCCGAACTTAATTCAAGTTTCCTCTGACCCTAACCACCCCATGCTTGATATTTGGACATTTATGTTGTGGTGTAGAGGTGGAAAAGGTGGAATTCGCCGACACCATGAGCGGTCGGCATGAGGTAGCAACTTACTAGCCGGCCTAGCAAACCTGAACGACCTTTCTTCGAGATATACCAGCATTTAATCGATAGGAATATGATTTATTTGCTCAGAAATTGCGAGCATAACATTCTTTAAATCTTTAATCTGCTGATAGACGAGATGAAACTACAACGCTGATTAAATCTGACCTGTAACTCGCCACTTGCATTACAAGTCACATGACAAAACAAATCTAGCAACCTACATTTCAATGACTTCAGAGGTCCAAAAATCACGTGATATCAACAATAACCATTTTCCAAATTAATTTTCTTTAAAAATCAAACCCTGCGTGCAAAGTACGAGACTTGAGAGCAGAATTATTATATTCAGAAATTTAAAATTGTCGGAATGAGAGTAGTGGATTCAAAATTTTAGTTTTGACCTAGCTTTTACTTGCAGTAAACCTCCATTCCACTGTATCTTTCTTAGATGTTTTGTCATTTACGCGGTTGAATCATAAATCCTACTAAAGGTCTAATACACATATGAAGTATTAAAGTGAAATGCACTGGTTGTATCCCCCCCCCCCATTTTTAAAAAAATTTCTTGCAGTTGTGAATTCTTTTATTATCTTGTACTGCAGAGGAACACAGAAGGTAATTGTCCGTCGTTGTCGATCCTAAACCGTATCATAATATGGCAGTGGAATAACAAATCATCCGAAGATTTCAATTGAAAATATTTACAACTATCTGAAGCCAAGTTCCTGTGCGGTCATTTAAAAGGTTCATTGGTGCACTTTGTGCGTCCATCAGCGTATTTTACATCGATTCCGTAAAGCCGTTAAACATCGATTAATTACTCTGGCTCATAACCGCTGACCCAAATAATAGTTTTTTATCTTAGCTGTTTATCTTGTCTGAAAGGCTCCAATTGTTTCAGACACTTCGAGCAATATGTTCAGTGGGTTGAGATTTGACACTAATATAGAACAGCTTAAAGTGATCCAGATGCCCATAACATAGGTGTGAGAGAAAGACCAACAGACAGACAAACAGACAGAGAGACAGAGGGAGGGAGGACGAGAGAGCTATGCCAACTCACGCTTCAGCAGATACTGTGCCGAATCATCGGAGTAGAACTCCTTGTCCTCGATAGCAATCACCACATAGAACTTGATGTTATCTTGCGTAAGATCGTAAAGTGGCCGCACGAAGTCGATGAATGCATGGTAATCTCCGAGGAACACGTAGACTGAAATTGGACAATAGTCTGTAATATTTTGCCATGGGTCCTAAAGTATTTGGACCTAATCTTATAATTGAAATACGTTCGAATGGACTGAGGACCGACTGTAACGTTCCGCATATTGAGGTTGCTAATTTCGCCCAGGACAGACAAGACCGGATTTTGATTACTGATCTTGTTCCTTGCATGTTGGACATAATCTTCTCAAGAAAATGAGCCCGTCTAGTTGTAAATTTGAGGTAAAGAGTAAATTAAATATGTTCCATTTGTGCAACGACGATGAAATGTACGACTGAAATAGCTCAGTGTACATACTCGCTCTACCCCGGAAATGAACAAGCCAGAGCCAGAATATTCAACCATATACTGATTATGGATTGGAAATATAGTTCGCAGAACTTCATCGCAGTGACCAAATGACACATAGTACAGAATCATAACTTTGATTAGCGTTTTGTCAATCGGCCTCAATTCTTAAGATAATACAACGAGGCGAGAAAATATTCACGACAAGGGCAAGGAACATTATAACCACATATTAACCACAATGCAGAGCAAACCTTTATGCTATCAATCAGTTATGCCCCCACCAATAATAGTACCACCACCACCAACCCTCCAAAAAAAAGACAAAGAAAAACGGATAAGAGCTTCGGCCTTGGTTAAAACTGGATAAGCAAGATGATTGTAAAAATTTCAAATGATACTAATTCATATTGTAGAAGGGAATTGAACATTGTCTATTTGAATTTGACAGACAAAAGTAAACAGAGTTCGTATAGAGAACATTTAGCAAAAAGAAAATTACAATACAAAACATTATTTTATAGCTTATGCTGTTTATTTTTGTTTCACAATTTCTTTCGCTTTTTTGTATATGTATGGATGTATTCTTATTTATATTTAATTTAATTGTTTGTCTGTTAGTTTAAATTTTTTTATTTCATTACATGTTATTGCAATGTAACATTGTTTTCTAGACTTGACCTTGTCCAAAACTGAGTTCAAGTCTGCTTGACCTGATTGACTTTTTTATTTTATTTTTTTATTTCATTTATGTAAACAACTAATAATAGCTTCAATATTCTCTAAGTATATCAGCTGATTAACAGAATTATTATTCAGGTAAACAAGAAGGAGTAAATATGTTGCTCACGGTCAGGTTTTGGAGATTCCTAAGTGACTTTTAAAGGCTATTGTGTTGTAAATAAACAAGGCTCATTAAATCATTCTAGAAGTTTATTTTCCATTAGGTAAATGGTTGTTTTTAGAAAATGCTAATTGTGACCTGAGGTCATGCAGAGAACTATATTATCTTGTGATTGTGAGGATTTTACCAGTCGTGCTTGAACATCTAGCACTTTAAGTTGTATTATGTTGTGACCAGTTTGGGCTGAATTTTATTTTCTTCAAATTATTGAATTTAAGTGATTATTTTCTCTGGAAATACAAAAGTGCTCTGACAAAATTCTTGGATAAAGACATTCATTGGAATTTATACTGAATTCAAACCTGGAATAATATTTCTGTGATTCAACAAGAGACTGTTGACATATTAGCACTTCGTAGGTCATAACAGACACGTCATCGCCTTTAATTTTGCATCTCTTCAGGACTTGAATTGAGTTTTATTCAGGACATTTTATTACTAGGACTTGTGTCTTTAATTCTTGGATTATTTTTGGATTTAATTCGCAATACCGTAAGTTTTTTTCTTATCATTTTTCACTTTGTAATCTAGGAAAATAAATTATTTGTTAAATTTTTCAAAGCTTGTTGTCTTCACTCTTTTTTGTTACTTATTTTAAGAGCATAGACTCGTAACAGTATGTATGTATGTGTGTGTATGAACTTACGCAATTATGTATGGAGGTATGTATGTCTGAACGTATGTATATTAGAATATTAAATAAAGAGAAAAGCAAAACATGGCAAGGTGCTTAAAATGCAGTTTTTAACCACTTTTAACTTCAACAATATGAGTGAATTGTTTAAACCAGAAAACGTCATAAATTTCAGTATTTACGGGAGAAACTTTCTTTGGAAATAGCAACTTGTAAAACTTTCACCAATATATAAAGTAAGTGTCATGACGTAATAGTTTCCTAAACGAAATGTACATATTACGTATTATATATGGAAATATTCTTAAACAAATAAATGTAATGTTAACCTTTTCCTGAAAGCATCCTGCGCCCTACATGGTCCTGTGAGCTACAATGTCCTGTGCTCAACATGATCCTGTGAACAGTTACAAGTAGATTCTCTGTTGTTTTGTTTTTTCATGATGAGAAAGTTAAGTTTTAGATCAAGAATTTTAGGTCTATGATCAAAATGTCCCGTCTAACCTCTCTTTAAACAAGTTACGCACCATACTTAAAGTCATGTTGATTATAATCGACTACATCATCTATCACCACAGAACTGGCTAATACAAACGAATGCTCGTTGTAATTACAAATGACACAGAGCTGCGTTGGTTCAAAATTGCTTATTTATTTTCATTTTCAACGCCATTTATCTCTGCAAATTAAACGAAGAGCGGCTTTGGAGATAGTGCATCACAAGAATAAATATAGTGCTTCCTTATCCATTTAACGTTCGGTATAACATTTAGTTTATAATGTGTTCCTGTAATGTTGCCAATGAGGAAGAACATAAAATAGTTAGACTCACTTCTAGTCCGTTTGTATGTTCGCTCAACAATATTGAACATTACAGCTGATGGTGCGTACGGCATCTCAAAAAAGATCTTCTCCACGACAAGTATATCCGTCCGCTTGATGTGCTCCAACATACTCTCAGCTGTCTCGTTCCACTTGACCGAATTACCCACAATTAATGTAATCTTCCGCCAATGGTATTTCTGCAGAAGAGCCATGATCGATTTGGATACCTTGGCCGTGGATGGTTGAGTCCTGGCAAACGTTTGTCTAGATACTCCACTCTCTTCGTCTAATGACAGAACGGAGTCGTGGCATTTCTGTTCAAGATGCAAAGTGGAATGGCTATTTGATATTTATATAGGTGAAGCATTAAATCTAAACATGGTCATAGTTAAAGGCTAAACCTGACGTGGATGTATGCGGGCTGGTATGCACATATATGCATATGTATAGGTAAATGTACATGAGTATGACTGCATATACATGCTCAACAATTTAGTTGACCAAATTTAAACTAGTTCAAACAGAAAAAATTTAAATGTTTCATTCCTGTAGAAATAGTCATGTAAAGTTTTGCAGACACAATGGTTGTTCTGTTTTATTTATTTGTCTTGTCTATGTTTTGTATTTGCCTTTGAAAATGACTCATTAAGAGTCGAAAGTGCTCAGGCCAGTTAGATACTAGTTTTGCACTGTTCGTTTCAGTTTATTGCATTTATCTTAATCAATCCCTAACACGCATGATCCCTTGCTGAAAGGACTGTTATTCGCCATATGAATTGTATTCTATCTTTTTCCATTAACTAAATTCTCTCTTCTTTATTACCTTCTTTTTATTTAATCTCCCCCTTCTTGCTTGTCTTATGATTTAAATAATATACCAAGATATGTGTATTACATGCATGTAGTATTTATCTCTGTGTCAAAAATAAACAAATAAAAGATGACAGAATTTTTCAAACGGACATGAAGGGAAAAAAAAAACTAAAACAAAGTAATTAATTATATGTACGCGATTGGTCTAAACATAGCGAAAGGCTAAAAAGGCGTGGTCACAAGTTCATTCAACTTTGAATCGGCCTTTCCCTTTATGCATCGGAAATACGAAATGCACGCTGTGTGAGCAAGCTTTATTACGAAAGACGTAGGAGGCATGGATATACTGTAACAAGCAAAGGGTTTACTATCGGACGAATCAAACAACATCGACTTGAATGTGACATGAGGTCCATGCTTCAAGAAGTCGGTCCTTGTCAAGCGAAGGTTTCTTAAACTCGTAAATAACATAAATCATTTTTCTCTAATCAACGACGACGTATTCAAGAGACTCTGCTTTTACATTTAAATGGGGGGTTGGGGGTTGGGGGGGGTCAAGCTTCCTATTTGTATGATTTATAGGTACGTTGTCTAAACCGTAGATCGATCTTCCACTCTACATATTACAAACAGGTCCCAAACACCTTTATACTTTGTCTCAAATAATCAACCATTTAAAAACGAGAATTCCTAATACTTTCTTTTGTTAAGAAATAAGGGATGGTGAATTTTACAAAATTGATCCATGCGACAATAAAGAAAATCTGGTGAATACTGTACTGTTCTAGTAATTGGCTTATTACTCGACTTAAGAAATATCTTTTCAAAAACCGACTCCCCACAACCAAACAAATACTCGCTAAATTCTAATAAAGTCATGAATATCGTAGATTTGTTTCATTACATGGCATACACCCTAGATTTGTGACAGTATATAGCATACATCCTAAATTTATCACAGCGTATAGCATACACCCTAGGATTGTTACAATACATACCATACACCCTAGACCTGTCATAGTATATAGCATACACCCTAGACCTGTCATAGAATATACCATACACCCTAGACCTGTCATAGTATATACCATACACCATAGACCTGTCATAGTATATAGCATACACTTTAGACCTGTCATAGTATATAGCATACACCCTAGACCTGTCATAGAATATACCATACACCCTAGATCTGTCATAGTATATACCATACACCATAGACCTGTCATAGTATATAGCATACACCCTAGACCTGTCATAGAATATACCATACACCCTAGACCTGTCATAGTATATACCATACACCATAGACCTGTCATAGTATATAGCATACACCCTAGACCTGTCATATTTTATAGCATACACCCTAGACCTGTCATAGTATATAGCATACACCCTAGACCTGTCATAGTATATAGCATACACCCTAGACCTGTCATAGAATATACCATACACCCTAGACCTGTCATAGTATATACCATACACCATAGACCTGTCATAGTATATAGCATACACACTAGACCTGTCATATTTTATAGCATACACCCTAGATCGTCATAGTATATACCATACGCCCTAGACCTGTCATAGTATATAGCATACACCCTAGATCTGTCATAGTATATAGCATACACCCTAGATTTGTTTTGACAAAATACATAGCATACACCGTTAGATTGTTATAATACACAGCACACACTCTTGACTTTTAATAATACTAGAAGATACATATATATTACGAGTCCAACTTTCTACCAACTTAGTTCCAGCGGTTCCCTTTAATAAAATTAGTGATATAAGTAAATTAGAAGTAATAACTGACAACAATGTATTGATCTATTTATCTAAGGGAAAAACAATGATATTATATATGACAAAATCAAATGTACATATATATTCCTTGCTTTTAAAGAACAGCTATTTTACATTAAGTTTAACCGCCTGACCTCACTCATCTTCTTTTTTCTGTATATATTCCCGATAAACTTAAATTGTAGAACATTTATACTTGATACATTCAAGCGTAGATGGAAATGCCACTCATGACCACGAAACGCTTCATTCTTGGATGACGAAGAATTGTTCGATTTAATAATAATAATAATAATAATAATAATAATAATAATAATAATAGTTACAGCAAACGTTGTTACAGTTATTCTATACACCATCTAGAACAAACAAAATCAGAATTTGTTGGTATTTGCATTACTGTAAAGTTTACGTGTTTCTAAAATCTTCACGTTTACTCTTTCTATCCGTAGCCAAAGCAGATTTCATCTGTCAATAGAGAATTTGTTTGCTTGGCTGGTAACCTAAACGTCATATCAACTCTTTAAGGCCGGGAGATTTTTGCATTTTCGCCTGAATTGCAAGTAGGAAACGCATTTTGGGGGTTACTACTGAATACCTCCAATATATGTTTCCAAGAGATTTTCGTTTAGCTAGATGCCAAGTTACATTAGTAAGGTCGTTTCTTTACTGGCTATTTCGCTGGTGCATGAGCAGACGAGTAAAAGTGGGATGGAGTTTCTTTCGTTTGTTCTTTCCACGTTTTACTCCAAATCTCAAACTTAACCATATTTTTTTGCAATGGTTCACCTGCCCCGTGTGCAGTTCGTAACGGTCTTCACACCAGGCCCAAAAGTCTAAAATCCGGACTCAATATCCGGTTCCGACAACTTTTGGTGCATAAAAACAATCGGGTCTCAAAAATTACGGTTTTCCCTCTGTATTTTGTAATGCGAGTAGAAAGTGCAGATTATTTGTTATCATTTTAGATCTATATCTGTCAACCTTTTTTTTTTTTTTGTTTTTTTGTTTTGTAATACCACCCACTTTGGTGTATCTTAAATGACCTTGAGGCAACAGAGCTAACAACCTCGTGACGCATGAACACGCTGGACTAGTCTTTATTTTGGAGCGGAATTGCATGCAGTCTCCAGCCGCATCATGTGGGTAACAAAATAACGCATCCATGTAGTTACTATTTAGTAAATAATACAGGTTTTCTTAGGGTATTTCCTCTCTGGGGATGAGCACCAGGCACCAAAACGGATAAAATGAAATGCCACATCAATTTTGCAAAACAGATATTAAGAGCAACGTCATTTGTAAATTTATTCGTCAAGGATGTTTGACAAGCAATTGATATCTCAAAATAGGGAAATGGTAAAAAGGAAACCAATTAATTGATTCTTACACATGTTGACTACAGCTCTACTGCAAACATCTTACGCAAACTCGTTTTGCAAACAAATATTAATCATTGTAAACAGTATTACCTTTCACTTATCATTTTGCTACCCAGAGTAGTGTCTATAAAATACTAAGAACAAATTAGGACGCACATAATATTTGACCGCGAATCACTGCTAACACAAGAGATGGATTTGTAATAGTATCAGTCGCCAGATGTTCCCAAATCTTCGCAGTATCCAAGGCTCAAATCATTGTTCATGTCGTGTCGTAATATCATAATAATACCTCGAATATCTACAGCAACATTTTAAATCGCTAGACAATAATTTTAAAAAGTCAGGTGTATCTTAACAGCTCCAAATGGGCACAGGCTTCATTTGAGCTGTGTATATATAATACGCGCCAGGAATTCACCATTAAACCGTTTACTTGGTGTACCGTATTTTGTTTTTACAAAAAAAAGTCGTAATTTTCGCAGTAAGCCGAATTGTTCCGAATACATTATAATAGAGAAATAAGAAAATCTTAAACCTTTTCTTCCGATAATAAAATCTATGTGAGGCATGGCAAATCGACTTCCATAAGTTCGTTTGCCACCAGCATCCATCTATGTGGACAACTATCGAGTCATCGAGAAACACCAGAAAAGACTAGGCCATGGTGAATACAGCCCTTATGCAAGATAGGAGAGACCAGCCTCGAACTAAATGCGTTACAACATCATCCTGTGACTTCAAGGAAAGGATTCATAAGCTCTGCCTCCACTTCATCAATGAGCAAAACAAACACTCTTTAAGAATTTCTCCAAGGTGATGGACTCTGCATTACGTTACAGTGGTCGGTTATCGATTTAGCAGTGCTAAATTATATTATTTGCTCATATGCATGTCGTAAAACAAACTAATAAAAATTTCCATAATAGTTAAAAAGTGTTCTTTTTTATGCCATTTTAAAAAGTGTCCTTTTTTATGCCATTATAAACTTATAAACATTTTACTGAAAGTTAAAAAGGCAATAGCAATTGTTTATTAATAATTAAAAATTAAATTAATTGCTAGGAATTTGTCCTTTATCTTCCTAATACTAATTTTATTTGTTCCCTGTGATTCTGGCCGTACTCCAAACCTTTTAACCTGCTAAAAAGATAATGTAAACCTTAGCAGGCTGTACAATCATGTCTACAGGTCAACAAGTCAAAGGTATCTTTTGCAAATATGTTGGATGAAATGAAGCCCATCCTACGTAAGGAACAAGCAAATATACATCAAATGACAATATAATTGGTAATTGAATATAAAGAAAAAAATCCTTCCTAGTGCGGTGAACTATTCGCTCATTTCAGTCAGCGAGGCGCGTCATTTCTTTTTAAGGAAAGATATGGTCTAAACGCATGTTCACGGTATATTTTTAATCCAATATTACTAGCTGAGGGCAGGATTTGTTTTTATAGATTATGGTTAACAGGTAAAAGAACCAAACAGAAAATACACAGCTGCACACCATGTAACCTTCTATAAGTACCAATATCACATTTGGAATATGCATACGCTTATGAATAAGCATAGATCCAATCTAACACACTGTAAGTCACATTAAACTTATTTTATATTCTTCTTAGGATGGCTTTCCAGAACTAAGGTTTGCTTTGAGTTAAAAGAAGGAAACAAAGAACGAAAGCAAAAGAAAAATACAAGAACGTTGAGTGAACTTCATTTATGTTAATGTCCTCTCTGTATTCTTAAATGGATACTACATTATCAATGTATTTCCACAATTCTAACTAGCATTTCATTATTTTGTGAGTTCAATTTTTCATTCATGTAAGTTACATGGTCTGGACAATTTTTTTTTTATTTAATGCAGGTGCAGATATAAAACTTGCTTTGATCCAGCTGAATCTAAAAACACGTCTTAACGGCTTTCCGCGACAGACATTTCCACATTCGTCACTTCAGCGACTAAATACATTTCCGCACCGATGTTTGTCAGCGACCGCCACAACAGCGATTAATTAAGAAAAGTTGGTATAAACAGAAGAGTGCTATGCGCAAGTGCAAAACGAAAATATTGCTAATTAATGCGTTAAGTCAAAATTAAAACAAGAATTCAACAACTGAGCAAAGTATCAAATCCATTTAATGTGCAACATTTATTATTAAAGTCATCATAATAAATTCTTATTTGCACATAGAAAATAAGATACGCGTAAATTAAAAGCAAGTGCTGCGCAGGTTAAAAACAGGAAACATTGTTGCTAGTTATTGCATGAAGTAAGATTCCTGCAGTTGAACAAATTAAACTAATATTTTAGTCGCAAGCCCATTTTGTATTTATCCTAGTAACTAAGTCTGATTTTGTAAATATGGGCTTGATATTTCCAAATCTTTGTTATAATTCCATTATAACATTACATAGATTTGGAAAAATTTATATGATTTCGCTCTTTCTGTTTCAGTTCTAAATCTTCCTTACTGCCCTTCTTATTGCCTTCTTAAGATTTAATTTCACTTTTCGTGGAAATGCCGGACGAGGAAATGCCAGTCGCGGATAAACAGGCATACCATCTTCAGTGCCTTGTCATTACTGCATCTTATCTCTAGATTGCTGAATCTGGCTGCGATAAACTTACCTAAGTACAGTAATCCTCTTCCTTAAGTAATAAAACGTCTTAATGTAACTATCATTTTCAGCAAAAGTCGTCGATTACAGTGAAATTTGGACAATGGGTAAAACTCTAAGTAAAATATTCAACAATTGAAAAGACCGACCTCAGATAAAAGGTCTATTCTAAAAACTGTGCATACACCTAATGTAGAAGTTTTAACCCATTTGTCGCAGAACTAGCCCTGGTTTCATTCAAATTCTTAAACCTTCTCCTCAGATCGAGATTTTACATTATCTACTTGATATTTCAGACAGTATTAACATATTAGAGGTAGTGATACTGGAAACAACGAACATAACTTTTGATTTTAAAATTTAATATAGAGAAACCTTTTTATTATTGGAAAAGAGTCGATAAATTCCTCAAAAATGAGGACATCCTAAAAGTTTCCACTGAGATAAAAACCGGACTCCTTTTAAGAAGGCTCAAAGATTTTATGAATGTATTTCAACCCCTATGCCTGCTGAATATTCTGTTTTAAACAAAAATCATTGTTATCAACCAAGCAATAAGTACGTTATAAAAAGATCTAAATTTGAGGAAGAATTCTGAGGTGTTTGTGAAACATTGACTTGGCCTGATAGTTTCCAACCATTGTGAGCACGAAACTCAAGATCATGCACAATACTCTCAAATGCAATAGTAACTTTGATAAAGTTAGAATCATAGACTGTCAGAACTATTTTTAAAGGAATCCCTCCCCAGGACTGCTAAATTTCACATAGCATGGGTTTACTGCAAGCATTGTATCTACCTTGGGTTTTAAGATTCAACTTGAGGTTAATGTTCATGACGTTTATAGAATACGGGCCCTGGCCTGTAAATCATAAAATCCAAAAGCTTGACTTTCGGCTTGAGATTGTGTTTCAACCAGTCACAGACGACGTAACGTTTCAAAGGTCGTTTCTGATTGGCTGATAGTGGAAACGCTAGTTCATACTCAGGTTTTATGATTTCCAAGCCAGGCTCCATTTTCACTAAATTTCTCGAAATATTTCATTGAATTGAGAACTTATATCTTGATTATGAGGGTTTAACAATTACTGTATGTAACTTTTCTCATGTATAGTGAACGTTAAAAGGATTAAACTTAAACCTTGTGGTGCTAAAATTGTAAACTTTAGAAAGTCTTTGTTCTTAAAAATATTCGAGGAAACCGTTAAAATGTCCTCAAGGATGAAATCAGTGTGTTTGCAGCTGAAATTTGAGTAGTGTGACTATAATCATTAATAATTGTTCAATGTCTGGTGAAAAAGTCACTGCAGCAGATCAAACATTACTGTAGATTTTTTTAAATCAAATATTCATTTGAGACAATAAAATTTAAGATATTTAATGGAAATGAGACCAGGAAACAGAGTAGTATATCCATGCAAAATATTTTTAATGTTCAAATAAATTCCTACCAAATTAGCAACAATGGAACATGACATACAGTGAGAGTGTAATATGCGAAATCTACATCAAGAAAGTTTAATTTTAAAACTCTTCTAATAAGCCTGGAATTAAAGGCAGTTGGCAGCCACGCAGAATCTATCGGGATGTTTAAAAGAAACAATACATCCATGGAACAAGCGTTGGTGGACTGATAAAAAGTTCTATTTCTAATTTCCATTTGTAAATATCTCTATCAGACATCAATAGCCATCACTGAGACATTTTTTTACCCTCCTGGATCAAAACGTGAGTCAACACAAATATAAAATTGTGTTTATCTTGAAACATTTAGTGTTTACTGGAATTTGTGGTTACAATACTGATAACTATAAGTTGGGTTTTTTTAAAAATTAAATCAAACAGTTACGACCACAATACTATGCCGTCAAAAAGTCATAGACAACGGTAAGGGTACTTATGCGCCAAACGATACGGCATTCTCACGTTATTGGAGGTGAGATATCGTTCACATACTAAAAGATGAAGGAAAAAAAAAAAACAGTATGAAACTGGAAATATAAATAAGAAAGGAAAATAATTTGACCATATATAGATTTCATTATTTTCAAGTTCACAAAAATTGCCGGGCACGACTGTTTTTCCTTTCCAGAAAGCATTGTTTATCCATAAGTAATTAATCAAGACTACAACTCTTTCCTAATTAAGAATATCACTAACTGATATTTATTTTTGTGGGTTGACATTAAATATCTTATTGAGGCACGTTGATTAAATACTAAACAAATTAGATAAACATTTCGTCACGTCGTATGGAATCTGTATGAATAAATTTGTAATTCTTGGAACGCCTTCACTTTCGGACATACTTTTGCCTTTACCTTTCTTGAAGCAAACATGTTACAATTTTTTTTCTCTATTTTGATATAAATAAAAAAATTTAAAAAATCAATATTCTAAATATGAGTCCGATCATGTAAACCTTAATACTAACTACTAACTGTAAGACCTTGAAGGCTCTATGTCCATTAGTAAACCTGGATGGCAAGAATAATATTTCTTAAACTTCCAAATTTCGGTTCTTTCTGCCAAAATATTTTCATTTAAATGCGTGAGTAAATACAATTTGTATTGAGCTAAAACCAACCCAGATTAAAATCATTAAGATCGAGTACAAATTAAAAGTGAAAAAAATTGCGCACACGAAATAGATTCAGTGAAAGTCCGACTCTATGTGGTCCTGATTTGTCAGCACTTTCAACGATATGTAATAACAAATCATCTCGAGTTACAGCTCTGATACAGTGAATCATTTCTTGCGCAAAACATACGTCAGTTTTCTTTTCCATTGGCAAGAGATAAATAGTATATATTCTTTGATGTAAGCGGAGGCTTGCAGCCGATCGAAGATATCAAAAACCACGAGATAAACACGTCTTGATTATTGCTTTCCAGCGATCTTTGGGGAATTTGGAATTGACTGACTATTTCAGATAGTTGGTATGAACATAAATCACAAAATGCTAAGTTTACGACGGTTTGAAACAAAATTGCTTTTGACATTATTTTATGACCGCATTAGAACAGGGCATGATGCCTATAAAGATGTCACATCCTTTCAAGGTTGCATATTAAAACGAGGAATTATGTACCATCATTTAATCTGTTTTGCTTGTTTTCAACGCAATTTTCCGAAAGAAAATCCAAGAAAAAGACCAGAATGTATAACTCAGTGAGACGCATTCTTTGTAGGTATTGGTCAAGATGTCAAAGCGTCGCTGAGAGTATGACGCATTGGATTGAGAAGCAACCAATAACCTCAAGATAAAAGTTTCTGTACAGTTTGAAGATTTCTTTGACCTTTAAACGACGTATGTAGTATGCAATGATACCAGCATGTCAATTATACAAATAAAATATAAACGCGCTTTGAAAATTTGTTGAAAACATCATTTGCACCCAATTTTGCCACAGCCATCTTGAGTTAGTCCCTTTATTAATCAAGTTGACAGCCAGGTTAGTGTGGAGCCAATGTTGGTGTGCCACTATGCGAGCCACTTGTAATACTGAATATGACACTGCATCACTGGGTTTTGTAAAGAAACTACCGAACACTGAATATTAATATTTAAAGCCTTTACACACACACACACACACACACACACACACACACGCACGCATGCGCACACACACCTAACCCAAATTATCCAGTATGAGACAACGACAAGTCTGCATAAGTGACACAAAAGTTAACAGTTTATCCTTGTTGGTTTTCCTTTCTGTCTCCAGTTCACTGTGCTATTAAAATAATCAGGGAAGCAGTAAAAGGTTCGAGCTATTGTGTTTGCCATAAGATGAAAAGGTTCCTGTACAGAGATGCATTGAACGTTCTGGTCTGGTCAATGGCGCACAACTAAAACTCTGGGTAGCAGTGACAAATACTCACAATTAAAACTCTCGGTAACAATGACAAATACGCACAGCTAAAACTCTTGATAACAATGACCAATATGCACAGCTAAAGCTCTGGGTAGCAACGACAAATATGCACAACTAAAACTCTGGGTAGCAATGACAAATACGCACAGTTAAAACTCTTGGTAACAATGACAAATACGCACAGCTATAACTCTTGGTAAGAATGACAAATACGCACAACTAAGACTCTGGGTAGCAATGACAAATACGCACAGCTAAAACTCGTATTAACAATGACAAATACGCACAGCTGAACAGGCCCGGCCCTAGGATGTGCGGGGCCCAAGGCAGCATGCGGGGCCCAAGGCAGCAAGCGATGAGCGAGGGGCCCCAAGCAACAAAATTGCATTGCGGAGAAGCGCGGGGCCCAAGGCGGTTGCCTCGTTCACCTTGCCCTAAGGCCGGGCCTGCAGCTGAAACTCTGGGTAGCAATGACAAATACGCACAGCTAAAACTCTTGGCAACAATGACAAATACGCACAGCTAAAATTCTGGGTAGCAATGACAAATACGCACAGCTAAATCTCTGGTAGCAATGACAAATACGCAGAACTAAAATTCTGGGTAGCAATGACAAATAATCAAACCTAAAACTCTTGGTAACAATAACAAATAGGCACAACTCTGGATAGCAATGACAAATAGGCACAGCTAACACTGGGTAGCAATGATAAATACGCACAGCTAAAACTCTGGGTAGTGTTACGAGTCTATGCTCTTAAAATAAGTAATAGAAAAGAGTGAAAGGCAACATGCTTTGTAAAATTTACCAAATATAATTATTTCCCTAGATTAGAAAGTGAAAATGAGAAGAAAAAAAAAACTTACTGTATTGCGAATTACATCCCAAAATAATCCAAGAATTACATACACAAGTCCTAATAATTTAAAGTCCTGAATAAAATTTAGAAAAAGTCCCGAAGAAATCCAAAAACTGAAGTCGATGACGTGTCTGTAGTAGCTATTAAAGCGTTGATATGTCAACAGTCTTTTGTTGAATCACAGTAATATAATTCCACGTTTGAATTCAGTATAAATTCCGTTGAATGTCTTTATCCAAGAACTTTATCAGAACACTTTTGTATTTCCAGAGAAAATAATCACTTGAATTCAATAATTTGAACAAAAAAGATTCCAGCCCAAAACTACTGGTCATTACATATAAGTTAAAAGTGCTAGATGTTAAAGTACGAATGACCAAGTCCTCACAATTATAAGATTATATAGTTCTCTACTTGACCTCGGGTCACAATTAAGATTTTCTAAAACAAAAACCAAAAATAAACATTACCTAATGGAAGAAAACCCTTCTAGAATGATCCTGATGTTTACATAATCAAAACCATAACCTGTAAAATTCACTTAGGAAAGTCCAAACCCTGACCCAAATAAGCATATTTACTTCTTCTATTAATAAAGATCTTGATATTAAACCCATTCACATAGAGAATAATTTAGCGTGTGTGTGTGTGTGTGTGTGTGTGTGTGTGTGTGTGTGTGATTTAGATTTTTAACGTAGCTTTAACAATTTTTCAGTCATATCGCTACGATGTCTGCAGTGTGGCAGTTATAGTGATGTCTAGAACTGGGGCATCATGCCGCAGACATGTGGCATGATGTCCCACCCAGTCACATTATCCTGACACCAGGCCGACCAGTCCTAACACTAACCTCTTAATGCTGAGCGCCAAGCGAGGCAGCTGTCAGTACCATTTTTTAGTCTTTGGTGAATAATTTAGCTATGTATTAGTTGTTTACATAAAATTAAATATAAAAAAAATCAATCAGGTCAAGCAGAAATGAACTGAATTCTGGGCAAGGTCAAGTCCAGCATACAATGTTACATTACAATAGCATGTAATGAAATAAACAAAATTGTAAAACTAACAAACAAACAATTAAATTAAATATACATAACAGTAGCAATGACAAATACGCACAGCTAGCATTCTGGGTAGCAATGACAAATACGCACAGCTAAAACTCTGGGTAGCAATGACAAATAGGCAAAACTAAAACTCCGGGTGACAATGACAAATACGTGCCCAAAATGAGTCTTAGACACATTTACTCCTGTGTCTGTTATCTTACAAGCAAATTTTTATTATTTCTGCTGCAAGTGCTGTTTCGTCTTTTTAGAAAGAATAGTATTTGTTTTAGGTATGCAGTTTATATGAAAGATGCACGTGTCAAAATAATTTGGTTCACTGCGTGTTATAAGGTACATGTGAACGTTTACAAATTCTTGCTGGTATTAGTTTTTGATCATATGTATAAGAAGGCTTTAAGGGAGATTAATCTATTCGCTAGCCGAATATCTTTCAAAAACAGTAAGTGTTTATTATTATTATTATTATTATTATTATTATTATTATTATTAAATCGTTCAATGTTTGAATCGTATCGCAAGCATTCATACATGCTTATAAATTGTACCAATAGTAGCGGCGTATTTATCAAAGATGCAAAACGGGCCAATGTAACCCCATCAATCCATGAGTTCAAAATTTACATCATAATTTAGTGTGAGTTAGCACTTTCATGACTATGTTCTTTGACAGTTCTCTCTCTCTCTCTCTCTCTCTCTCTCTCTCTCTCTCTCTCTCTGGTAGGCACGTAAGCTGCGTAATTACAACTTACTATGCTTGATAGCTTGCTTAATTTACATCTTTGGACATAGTATGCATCAAAATGTGGAGCCTGGACACGTGTGCATCTATAGCGTTTAACGGCACGTTAGAATAATCCTAACTATATGGCGCCAATTCAAAGTCAAAATATACAAAAGTAAAATAAGAATTGAACCCCAACAACAAAGAAAGTAATATCATAAAATTTCTAAATAACACGTAACATGTAGTCCTAAAATGTGAAAGATAAAGATGTTAAAATTCAATTATATATATATATATATATATATATATATATATATATATATATATATATATATATATATATATATATATATATATATATATATATATATATACAATGATCAAGGTAAAAATATAACATCTTTAATATAAAGAGCCAAAATGTGTTATATAAACCGTATTCCCTTAAAAAGTTATAAATTTTCTCTGGTGATATATCATTATACAGTTTTTTAATTGAGTTCACATATAAAACTTTTTTAAAAAAAACAACTTCTGTCTCACATGGTGGAAGTCAATACACTCAGCAAGAATGCGTTCTACTATCAGTGAACACTGACAAGTTGTACACTCTTGTCGGGGTTCGATCTTCAAGACGCATTTATGGCATGCAAATATCGTTCAAAATGGATGAGATGGAACGATCGTAGGGTGAACTAATGTAATCGTAGGGTGATCTTGGAGAGATCGTAGGGTGAACTGAAGTAATCATGGAGTGAGCTTGGAGAGATCGTAGGGTGTAATCGTAGGGTGAGCTGAGGTAATCGTAGGGTGAGCTTGGAGAGATCGTAGGGTGAAGTGAAGTAATCGTAAGAGTGAGCTTGGAGATATCGTAGGGTGTAATCGTAGGGTGAACTGAAGTAATCGTAGAGTGAGCTTGGATATATCGTAGGGTGAACTGAAGTAATCGAAGGTTGAGCTTGGAGAGAGCGTAGGGTGAACTGATGTAATCGAAGATTGAGCTTGTAGAGATCGTAGGGTGAACTGAAGTAATCGTAGAGTAAGCTTAGAGATATGGTATGGTGTAATCGTAGGGTGAACTGAAGTAATGGTAGGGTGAGCCGAAGTAATCGTTGAGTCAGCTTGGGGAGATCGTAGAAAGAGACATAAACTTAAAACAAATAATGTTAGTTTAAATTAGGTTTAATTAGCTTTTCCATAAGGTCTAAATTTTTCAGAAAACGTAGCAATCAAACAGTGAAATAAAACTCGAACCTAAGGTTCAATATTGGAACCACTTTTCATATTGAAATAAATGTAACAAACATTATTCTTGTTATGTAAACCTTGAAGTTTTCAGCATGCCCAATGGTTTAAATTCATCTAGCATTCCTCACGATACGAGATCAAAGAAGTGAAAATACTGATAGTTTGGAGAGTTTAAATGAAACTAAATTACATAAATTCTAATGGCGGAGAAGATATTGTATACATTCTGATGGATGACACTAAATTACATACATACTGGTGGAAGGGACTAAATTACGTACATAATGATGGAACAGACTAAATTACATACATACTGATGGAAGACAATAAGTTACATTCGTTCTGATGGCAAAACACAACTCTAAAGAAATTGCTATTCATGGACTTTTTATCACGATTAAAATCCTGTTCTAAATAATCTGTGTAATATTTTGTTGAATTTTCTTTCTGCACATGTCACTAGAGAACTTATATTAACATTTGAAACATTAGACGAGAAATTAATGTTCTACTATTATTTGAAACAATATCAAAGGGAGATACCTACTTGCAGGTCTAGGCATTTATCTATCAGAGCAACCTCAAGCTTTCTAGTCTAGCCAGAATAAACACATCGGATGTATGAAGCGAACTTATTTCCGCATTTGGGGGAAAACAAAAACTGAAACAGCACAAAATACTTGCACAACAAAGTAGTACAGCCTATGATCTGCTTTCAAACATATATGAATTCAATTACAGGTCAACAGTATAGATAAAACGAGAGCACATTGTGACTTCCATTTTGGATTTGTTTGAAGAATGACGGTTTGAAAAAAGTTGGCAAATTGACTTGAATGTCCTTTGAGTCTAGAATTTCCCATTAACACCTACATAAGATCTACTCACTTTTGCCATGGTTTTACTGCACCCATATAATGTAAGGATATTTAAGTTTTCATAGTTTCGTAAGTGTCAATGTCCAACACATTATTGATAACGGAACTTTAAACCAAATAACTAGTCCATTTTGACTACGCAGACAATTCGATTTGACATCAGACGCTTTGAGTACCTATTACTTAAATACCTTCTAGCATTTATATTACAAATTTAAACTTTGATCATTTAACGTCGTTTACAAAATACGTTTCATCATCTTATCCGAGACAAATTCGTCGAATCAGATTTCGATGTGATGACACCAGTATCATAGAAACTTTGTTGAGGACAAAATAAACTCAAACTGAAACTCAAAACACGAATTCTTATAACATATTGAAAGTGCAAATTCTAAGTTCATTATATTTAGTACATTATTGGATACATCAAAGTATAGCAGACCCATAAAGTTCCATGATCTGTTTTTCGAGTTCGATATGAACTTGAGTCTCGTCCTTAAATAATTTGGAAAATGCATTACGTAGTCTTTAATGTGGAAGAAGATGTAGAACTGCTGTCTATGGAACTCATTTTCAAATTTGTTTTGATCTCTCCAGTTCGCCTTCTCCA
This sequence comes from Megalonaias nervosa, assembly GCA_016617855.1. Lineage (NCBI taxonomy): Eukaryota > Metazoa > Mollusca > Bivalvia > Unionida > Unionidae > Megalonaias > Megalonaias nervosa. Next base: position 2,647 of record JAECUM010066562.1, on the reverse strand, counting down.
GCTCACCCTACGTTTACTTCAGTTCACACTACGATCTATCCAAGCTAGGCCAACGATAACTCCAGCTGACCCAACGATTACTTCAGATCACCATACGATTACTTCACTTCACCCTACGATCTCTCCAAGCTCACCCTAGGATTGCATCAACTCACCCTACGATTACTTCAGTTCACCCTACTATCGCTCCAGCTCATCCACTTTCAACGATTCGACATGCTACGCATTTATGAGTCTGGTATGCATGCCCTATATGCGAGCGGCACAAAACCGCCTTATATTATTGCTTTGTCATACATAAGGGGTGCCACTCTCCAATGATGGGTTTGATGTACTGAAGCTTGTCCTCGATGCCTTCATTGCACATGTCTTGACGAGAACATAGAAAATGCCAATTTATGCAATATTTTGAGTCAATATACAGAATCCTCCAGTCAGAAACTGTTGATTGCCCGGCAGCTTTGTTGCTTTATCTGCAATTCGATTGCACCACAGTTTTAGTGGGTGCAGATTGTAACTTATCATGATTAAGCACAAAAACAACGATTTCACATATTTATCTTCCAATACACATCACCGATCAAAATTCAAACTCTCGAAACAGAGTAGAACTTTAAAATTTGTATGTACATCATTATGCTTCTAAAGAGTAACTATTTACGATTTTACTATATATTTTTTGTTCATTTATCCCCAAAGCAACGAAAACAAAAGTAAGTTAAATTTAATAAAGATGTTATTATATATTATATACAATAACATCTTTCGAATTGAATTTATTTTTATATGAATATGTTCTCAAGCCGCTTTAAAACTGATTTTAATGATTTACTGAAACAAAACTCGAAGGCTATTACTATACAAACTAGAAATACAAACATAAATATTGTCTACTGCATTATAGTTTATGCATCTTGGTAAGTTTACATTTTGAAAAAATAATAAGTCATTTTTAATAAACCTATTACTGAAAGTGAAACATTTATTTGCCAGATACTGAATGCTTGTCGGAGGTTAACAGGTCATGTGACGTGATGCGGTATGATCTATAATTTCGCTTAAAGTCAATTAGACACCCAGCAGCACACGACACAATTTGCCAGAAAGTTGGGCAGAAAATAGGTGGAGATCCATTCAGTCGTTGTGAGATTCCTAAGTATGGAAAACCGTTGGGAACATTTTTAAAAAGTCGTCTAATTTTTCAATATCAGATAATGGCTTTATTGTACAATTCTTTTCTTTTTTTCAATCTAAGACGATCATTTCTTGATACCATCTCTGCTATCCAAGGCTCCGATATTTTAACCCTATCTACACCTTCGCGTATCGAGCAGACATTTCTGTGCTTCGGGTCTGTGAATTTCATTGGATGCGGCGGCAAGCCACCGCATCCAATCAAAATTAAGCTGTTCGAATTTGAACACTGTTCCTACATGATCGAGACAAGGGGGAGAACACAACTTGAATGGACTGATAAATAAGCAATTTTCCAGTGCCGGTCCATGTTTGAACAAATACCTTTCACTCAAATACACCTGTAATTGCTTCCATCTGGTAGATAGTCACACTTTCGATATTAAACTTCCAAAGTATCCTTTTTAAGTCAATTTCCCCCACTATTTTCGGCCGATGTACAATTCACCACGCTATTGGTAAGTCGGCATTACATACTAAGGGATGCAACTTATGAAATCCAATACATGTCGCTAGGACAATGCACAGATATATCTGTTCGATCCGCCAGGGTGTAGATAGAGTTATCACATCGAAACCTTGGCTAGCGAAGATGTTCCTGATACAGGCAACAATTTATTTAGGTCGTATCATAGCTTACAATTACAAAATTTATAATAGTAGAGAAAATGTAAGCATTTTCTACAAACTGATAAATATTGATTTTCTAAACTTAAACAATAGTAAAGGAAACTATGTTCAAAATGAAGAAAATGCGTTTATAAATTTGGCAAATACTTAATTTGTCCATATGGGTTTGGAACTTACAAGAAGCCACTGTTGACAATATTCAACATCTTCTAGATATAGAAATAACTATTTTCTCATATAACAAAATGGTAACCTAATTTCAGCGACAAAATTAGGAAATAATTTTTTTTCAGTTTATAATATAAGAAAGTTTACTGATTACATCAAATAATGAGAGCATTTTCTAAATAAAATTCGAATTGCAGTCTACAATGGCTAGCAATCTGAAATACATTTGATTGTATAAAATCCGAATTGCAGTCCACAATGGCTTAAAATTTGAAATACGTTTTGATTGTATAAAATCCGAATAACAGTCCAAAACAGCTAAACCATTTGAAATACATTTTGGCTATAAAGGATGACTACAATGAGAAACCAGCAACTTACCTTAATGTCATCAGACCTTTGTTTTATCTCTCAGTTAAATACTGTAGACTTTGTTGGAATACAACGGTAGTTCTGCTTCTGATTATTCACTGGAACTAGGGCTGGGTGGGGGTGGAAGCAACAACAATTGCCCAGATGTTTTTGGGTAGTTTTATGCTTTGGGGTTGATATTTGTTTTGTGGTTTTTGTTTTGTTTTGTTTTGGGGGTTGTTTTTTTTTTTTTTTTTTTTTTTTTTTTTTTTTTTTTTTTTTTTTTTTTTTTTTTTTTTTTTTT
>JAECUM010066561.1:0-13665 GCA_016617855.1 Megalonaias nervosa | reverse complement strand
TGATTGTTGCTTTACCTCTCCAATATCCTCTCGGGGAATAATAAATGGATTCCATTATAATAGTTATATAATTAATTACCAGCCCCTAACATTATTTTACTTTTCATAGCAGATTTTACTAGAAAACTAGCGAGTTTTTCTCTGAGAGATTTATTAGGTATAGCATTTAGCGCATGAATCAATTTTACATCTGCGAGATGCCGCTGCTGCAAATCTTTACTTTTATAAGCAACATCATGAACATGACATGCTTGATCAATCTTATTTACTGGATACTCTCCGGGTCTTGGTTGATCTTGATCATCAAGTCGGATATCAAGTCGAGTTCCAGGGCCACAGTAATTATATCCCGGAAGGTGTTTCTCACCGGGGTATTTGGCCCACGGAGCTCCTGGCAATTTCCCTAACGATGCGGCTATATCACCACCACGCACTATTTGCGAAGCAGAAATAAATTTATATTTTTTTGTACCACATTTTGCACATTTACCCGTAATTGCACGTCTTTTATTTTTTGTTGTTATCGTTGTCAATCCAACGGTATGGGTAGGTACTCTGCATCGAACATAATATAAACTCATATTATTTATTATATGGATATAATTGACTTTTCAGCGACACGAAAACAAGAACCAGTAAAGCACCATCCAGCGCTTCCGAATTCCATTAGAATGATTATAATAGGTCCATCTGGATCTGGTAAAACGCAATTATTGCTTAATCTGATAATGCAGTGGATGAAGTGGGATAAATTATATTTAGTGGCACCATCTGTAGATGATCAAAGATGCTACGAAGTACTTAAAGATTTTAACGAGAATGCAAAATTATTGAATCAAGATGGCAACGATATTTTTGATTTTATCACCGATATTGATGAAGCCCCATCCGTAGATGACTTAGATGGATTCATTAATAACCTTGTTGTATACGATGATGTGATGCTGGACAAACAATCTAATCCAGCTAGAATATTTTCTAGAGGTAGACACAAGAATACAGATGTTATATACGTCACTCAGAGATACACACAGATACCTAAGGTGATCAGAGACAACTGTAATATTCTGGTTGTGTTTAATGGAGTAAATAATTATACTTTACAAAATATTTATTATACTTGGTGTTCAGGAGATATGGATATGATTAAATTTAAAAACTTCTTTTCAAAAGCACAAGCTGTTCCATTCGGATTTATAACAATAAATCTACATGACCCAAGATCAAGGTACCGTATAGGTCTGGATAAAATCTTTGGTTAATTTATAGCAGCAGAGAGGGTGAACGACAACAATTGAGTGACCAGACAAGTAAACGAGTCGCATAAAAATTTGAAAAAGAGTCAAAAATAATCTTACCCAATTAGAGAATTTTTTGGTTTAAACGTTATTGGCGATATTTTTTGGTTTAAACGTTATTGACGGTATTTTTCAGCTTCGTAGGAACCTTTATTTTTGTAAAATAAGGTCTCTACAACTTTGTATTGTTCACCCTCTCTGCTACTACTTTCAACATAAACTCTTTGAACCAATACGTAAATTAGGAATTCTCGACGTATGACATTGAAATTTCAACCACCGCCGTGTAATTCAAACGACACAATCTAAAACCTCGACATTGAAAATATAACTTTTAACCACTACAGTTGAATTCAACAGATACAGTCTAACATCTCGACCTCGAAAATGGAACTTTAAGGACAAGCAGTTTTGATACAACACGTGAAATTGGAATTCTGGACATGTGACATTAAAATTTCAACGGCAACGTTCTGATTGGACCAGCTTTTGTCCATTCAGCTGGAGTGTCGTATTAGGTATCACAATACCAATTGTTTTTCCATATACCTCAATGCTGATGTTTTGTGAAATAAATATAGTTTCTATCCTACCTCAGCATGCATGTCACACACCGTCATAGAGAACAATGTCAGATTGTCAATTTGACAAGGACAAAACAGGTACTCCGTTGCATTTATGAGAAATAACTCTGCTGGAACTAGACAGGGGTAAGAGTTATCTGGTATAACGGTACCAATTGTAGGTATCACGGTACCAATTGTTTTTCCATAGACCTCAATGCTAATGTTTTATGAAATAAATATACTTTCTATCCTACCTCAGCATGCATGTCACCCACTGTCACAGAGAACAATGTTAGATTGTCAATTTGATAAGGATAGAACCAGGTACTCCACTGCATTTAAGAGAGATAACTCTGCTGGAACTACACAGGGGTAAGAGTTATCTAGTTACACCAGACATATTTTCAGTCATGTGTATCACATTTTAAAAAAATCATAAAAAATACAAAATGTGAGATAGTTATGAATTAACATAATCTCACATGTTGCCAAGAGGTTCAACTTTTTTTTAAGCCTAACAAAAAGTACAACTCTTACATAATGCACCAATCACAGCTAGTTTTGTTGTTTATTTCTGAATACACCCTACACCTTGCTGAGGTAGGATAGAAAGTATATTTATTTCGCAAAATATTAGCATTGAGGTCTATGGAAAAACAATTGGTACCGTGATAACATCTAGTCACAACACATTTTCAGCCATGTGTACCACATTTAAAAAAAAAAATCATAAAAAAATACAAAATACGATCTAGATATGAATTAATATAATCTCACATGTTGCCAAGAGGCTCAACTTTTTTTTTTAGACTAACAGAAAGTACAACTCTTACATAATGCACCAATCACAGCTAGTTTTGTTGTTTATTTCTGAATACACCCTACACCTTAAGCTCCGCCCACCTGGGGTTGTTCAATTGGTACCATTCTACCATTACCTTGATAACTATCCACATTCTTAAGTTAAGGCCTGTCCAGTTGTTCAGTCGGGCAGTCTGGTTCCCTGTTCGCGTGCTCCATGTGTTGTACGAAGAATAGCGGAGTGCAACTCACGGATCATGCAATGGATAACCGACTAAGTTTGGCACTGCGAAAAGCACTATAAATAGTTTGTGCGGATTTTAGTCTGGTTCCCTGACCTGTCTCTACTTAGTTGCTCTTCGTTATGACGATGAGTAACGTAGTGCGGGAGAGGTCAGGGAACCAGACTAGTGGGGTTTTTAGTCAGGTACTAAAAATAGATTGTGGAATTTTTTTAAATTTTTTTTTCCAATTACAGCAAACGAAGGGTTAGTGTCCTAATTAAATGGGATTGGCTGGGCGTGTCTTGATCTTGATCACTCGTGCGCCTGGAAATTATGATGGCATTTAAACTTTAATTGAAACGAATCAAAATGGACTTGTTCGAGGTTGTGTCTATACTGATAAATATAATTTTAATGATTAACATTCAGAAATTTAAAGTACAGTTTACAAATTACTTCGTTCCAGTTAAGTAAAAGTTGCGATTTATTTTACAAGTGTCTACGTAAGTATGATGACTACTGTATAAAAACAACAGCGGCAACACGAAGGAAGCTCATCAGGATAGTTGGTTGACAGAAAGCTTTAAATTAAGTCAATCCGATTAGTTACGTAGGCTGACAGTGATTTTATTTCTTCATTCCTATATTTTAAATCGGTCTGCCACCTCCTACTCGTTTCGATAAAATGGCATGGAGGATCACGTTTGGATGTTAAACTTTGCAAAATTCTAATTTATCGCTGGGACGTATCGGTCAAACTTGGAAAGTCCGACCACGACTAAAAGCTAGCCGAAGTTTTGGTCGATAACTGATTTAAAACCTTATGCTAAGCACTTAATAAGGGATGCACAATAACCGATGGTAATATTGGTGCAAAATCGTACCTTAGCCGCGATATTTATCGATAGGTCCACGTAGCCGCGATAGGAGGTACAGGTGGTATTATTTTTACTAAGGTTAACGTATCGGACTGCAATGGACTCGCAAGACAAGTGTCACCGTATTATGATGAAAACCAGCCAGTCAATAATATCTATATTCTACACAGTCTACCAGTTTATACAGTTCAGTTGGAATATTCACTGGGAACCAGGGAAAATCTAAATGGTGGTTTATGTTATCTGTGAATCTTTTCGGACTAGTTGTCGAACTGTTCCAGGAGAGTTTGACCGTCTTACCGGTAAGAACCTGTCAACATAGTCTTTTATGTTTCCCTGCCACACACACACACACACACACACACACACACACACACACACACACACACACACACACACTTGTTTTAATCAGTAAAAATAGGGAAACTAATGATAATTATTGAATTTGGAGTAGTGAAAAATGTTATCATTAGTTTCTCCCTTTTAGGTGGGGATAGAATTAGTGGAAAAGAGGTAATCACTGGATTAGGACTGACTTTGTGCACAGGAGTCTGACGTTTCATCAATAAAGTACGACAAAATCTCTGACATGAAATCACCTTATTGTACTATAAATTAACACAGTACCGCTAAGATGATTTGGTGTTGTCAGAGATTTCATTGTACTTTGTTGATAAAACGTCAGACTCCTGTGCTTTGTGTATGTGCTGCATGTTTGTACTCAATATTAATTTTTGCATTAGACTGCAAGGTCATAGAACTGAGCAATACATGTTATGTAGTGAATTAAAAATGAAACATTAAAAATGGAAAACATATTTTATATTTATTGAGCCAGTTACACACTATAAAAATCAACTGATTTAAATATTTTTTTTTTACAATAATGAAAACTTAATTGAAGTAATTAGAATAAGAAAGTAAGAACTTTCTTGGATAATATATTTGTTCCTTGAAGACATAATAAATAATATCAAATAGTACCCCAGATTTATTTCACAGTATATAATTTAGATTTATGATTATGCAGTTGAATGCAAAAAATAAATATTCAGTACAGACATCTTGTACATATGAAGAATTCCATATTGTTTAGGTTCCAGCAATTATCTCCATACTGGTGATTCAACCCCCCACCCTTTTTACTGTTACAGTGTAGAAACATTAAATGCCTGTGCTTTAGATAACTGATGCTCTTCATAAGGTGGAGGGACCTATAAATAGAAATTCAGCAGGCAGGCTGAATATTATATATTTACTAGTGTCATTCATGAATTTAAAAATAAAAATAATGCATTTTGTCGGGGGGCCTCAGGTTTCTTTCAGGCACATAGATTCTTCTATGCTTTATACTTTCTAACCTGTACAGAAGTCCCTTTTTGACCAATGCATTTGGAAGTAGAAATATATGTATTTATTCAGTTTGTAAACTTTGCATATTAATGCCTGTATATTGGCTGTATATTGTAACTGTGTTAACTGTATATTGCACATATGCATCCGTATAGGAATTGGAGGAGCAGTCTGCATGCTTTTCATGTGAGGCATCTTCCGGTAGTGTCAGTATTTGATATTATCACTTGTCTGTGATGTCTTTTTACTTTCCAACACATAGTTTAAGCATTTTTTTGGTAAAACAAGTCAGTGCAAATGCCATTTGCTATGACAGTGGGGAATTTGGGTGGATATTCAGTTGAAATTGGATCAAAGATTGTACATACTCTTGGATTAGAGTGTTCAGCAAGGATAAGACCTTGACAATGTATGCTTTGTGTAACAAGTTAACAGATCCTGGGAACAATGGGGGAGAATGGCCTTTCCTTGCATATGAGATCTAAAATAAACTTGTCATTAGTGATCACATTGGAGCCCTCTGAGCAGTCATTGTTGACTTCTATTTTCTAAGATAGATTCTGTGACAAATGATATGAGTCAGCTTAAATCCCCCTTCCCATCCAGTTGGATCTAAACCTGTATTTGCATGAGATCTCCATTTCAAGGAATTACATCTGAGCCGTAGTGAAAAGGCAGAAGCTACAGGATGGTGAGCTTTTACCATTCAATCAAACTGTCTTTAGAAAGATCTTGAGAAAAGGCCCAGGAATTAAATCAGCTAGAAGAAAAATTGAGTGATATGGTAGAATACCAGAAATAAATGTAGACATTGAAAACAACTTAGAAGATAAATTACAGTTATTTTACAAAGTACATCTGCATCTGGAAAATGAATACCAGTAGTAGCAGTAACTTTTATTGACAATATGTTGTATATGTATTGATGTTTATATTTTGCTACAAACATTTTACACTTATTCTAAAATTATCAAGATGAACTCAACATAAATACAGTTAAAGGGGTTTTAGAATTCAACCTGGTAGTTTAATTTAAGGAAGCTGTTGAAAAAATTATAATAAATTTTTGAAAAGCATTTGAAAGTGCTTAAATTTGGTCCTGAGATTCATGTATGAACTGTGGGGCAACATTTTGTTGTCAAGTCAAGGTCACTTTGGTGGCTGCTGTGTACCAGCAATCATTTATTTTAGGGATAATTATTATAATAATTACTTACTTTGAATCATTTCCCTGCATATATGTCCTTCAATTTCATTTTTTTTCTTTCAGCAAAATACATGCCCCAGAAAGGTCATTAGTATAAAGAACAGTGACTGGATATAAGATCAGGCACAGTGATATTTCAGGACCATCATGATGATAATAATTCTTTTTGTAAGTATTAAACTAAAAAACTTGGGATTATGTAAATAAGTGAAATTGATTACATTCTTTAACACATCCATAGGTACTCTAATGCCCAGAGTGTGATACATGTTGCACTGTCCTGCAGGGCAAGTGATTTGGAACTTTCACTTGTCCTGCATACATTTTGCTCATTGAACAGTATATCTAATACTAAATCGAATTAAAATGCCACTCCCCATTGAGCAAGCATCTTTAAAAAGTTACTGGCTTTTCCTCAGCCACCGCAAGTAGACATACGCAGATGAGTGGAATTTTCAAGCTCTAATTCCATCTGCCCATCTGATTTCTGGTTTTCTTAGACTGATTCTGTGTAAATGCAGGTATCAGTAGTAAACAGTTTTGAAATGGTAGATCATCCTCTTTGTTTTTACATTATCTAAAAATCAAGGCATTTGGCTCTTGTAACATCAATGCTTACTTTGAAGCCCTAAATAATGTGATTGATTATCATAGTAACATGATCTTGATTGCTAGATCATGCAGAATTATCAGCTTCAGAAAATCATTTTGTTTCATTCCACTTGTCCAGGAGAAGTGGTTTCAGAAAATTCACTTGTCCTTTACCACATTTTCACTTGTCCCAAAATCTTACACTCTTGCATAGCTCTGATGAAATTTATGCATTTTAATCCATATAAAATAATGTACAAAAAATTTATTTCTTCATAGTTCTTCACTTTTTTATTTTCAGTCATTTTTTGTTGACTATTTTTTTCTCTGATACGGTAATATCCATGCTTCCTTTAGCAAGAACGGAAATGAATTTACTAGAATTCAGACATTCTCTAACTTCTTCTCAAGACTTTATCAGTTGACAAGTTTGTTGCTCCAGGTCTGTTCTTATAATTAGCACCAAGTGGACAACTGTTTTTTTGCTATGGAGAATACAGAAAATTGTTTTCCATATTCTGCTAAGGTGTTGGATGTATTAAAGAGAGCTTGTTTTATTTTATTCTTCATTTCAATCTCATTTCATTTCAAAATGGCCTTACTGTTGCAGTGTTAACATCTCCAACTTCAAGGATTTTCTGCACATGCTGGCTTGTGCCATGCATACACTGTGCTGCACAGGCTTTATGAGGTTAAAAACTGTCATGAAATGTGATTGCTTAAATCTTAGTGCTTGCCGGCTTGTTTTGAAATACAAAAAAAAATCTCTTACCCTGGACTAGAACACTGGAAAATTTTACTTGCCCAACTTTGAAATGAATAGTCTGGGACGTTGGGCTATGGGGTTTGACCAGCCTAGCTCTTTTTTGAGCAAAAGATTGATAGGTGTATAAAAAAGTTTGATGTTATCACTTATTATGGGTGTATTGTAGTACTAGGGACCCTGGGAGAGATTAGACATAAAATGGCATGGTTGTGACTTCAGTCTCTTATTAGGAAATGATTAAAAAAGAGTTTTTTTTTAATAATTTGTTATGTATATGTAATTTAATTATTTGTGTGATAGTTTTAAATTTCTTTTTATTTTATTTGTGTTTCATTACATAAAGATAATTTTTTTACCGGATTTGACATTTTTTCCCAGTAAATTCAGTTCAGTTCTTTTAGCCTGATTAAAACGCAAAAGTATTGCTTCATTGTATTTTTTGTTGACCTTGGTTCAAAGTTTGGTAAACACTGAGTGAAAAAGATTGGTCTTTACCAAGGTCATGTTCAGCCCATGTGTTAGCTCTGTTGTAAACAGCTTTTTTTAAAATTCATTTCCATTGTGGGAATCATTGCTTCTTAGCTAGGCTATAGTAGCCTACATGCTAATTACCATATTATTTTACTGCACTGTTCGATGTGAGTGATCATGTGACCCATCACACGGGCTTGAAATGGTGTTTTTTAGTTTTGTTTAATTCTCAATCTCAGTGTTTCTGAGCCAGTTGTTAATAATACCTTGAGGCTGAAAGGTATTCCTGGTGTTGCCATTTGAATTGAGTTTTTTTTTTATTTAAAATAATTTATTCACCCTGGAAAATACTCTTCTTCATCGAAATTCTTGGACAAAGACATTTACTAAAAATTATTTGGAATTCTAAAGTCGGAATTATATTCTTGGTGACTCAACAAGGAACTGTTGACACATCAGCACAAAACTGGTTATAGAGGACGTCATCTCCTTCCATATTGGAACTTCATCGAGATTCGAACATGGATTCAATTATAACTTTTTTGTGATAGGACTTATATTTTTGAATTCTAGGATTAATTTTTGGATTAGATACACAAACTGTAAGTCCTATTTATATTTTTACCTTGTTTTCTAGGGAAATAAATTATTTTGTTAAAATTTACAAAGCTTGTTGACTTCGCTCTTTTCTTTTGTTACTTTTGTACGAGCCTACACGTAACAAATTGCAATAACAGTTTTTTGGATAAAGATGAGAAAGTCAGCTAAAAGTATAAAAGAGAGTTTTGGGAAATGTTAAGCAATTTTTGACCTGACATAAACAGACTGCAATACTTTCTGTTGCAGAAAACTGATGCAGTACCCATAATTGTGTTATACTGAAAAATATTCACTCACCAATTTGCAGTTTTCTTTGCTTATTAGAAAAGAGTCTGTGATCTTTAACTTGTGCAAATGTGATGAATTTTTCAATACTTTTGTACTTTTTCCCAGACTTTTCGATGTGATAACTCTTAATTTGGGATTCGAGTAGTACAGGGAAATGCACACCAGCATTAAATGGGGTTCTCACAGTGCTAGTTCCACTAGGTGGTGCTGCTAGTTAACTCGGTTCATATCGACGGAGTAGCAATAGTAACATGTCTAGAAGTTCAGCTTATGAATCATGGACTCTTCCAGAAATAAGAGAAGAATTAAAGAAGAGAAATGCCAAGGTTTCTGGTCGGAAAAAGGAGCTCATTGAGAGGTAAGTGAGCGTACACTTTTCATAGCACAATCCAACCAAGGACGCATTGAAGTTGTTTAAAGACGCCAACATCGAAAATAGGTTATAGTCAAATATGAGCAAAAATTTACTTGAGTACAAATCCTATTGTTATATGATTACAGTATGAAATATTGGATTAAATGATATATCGTATTAGTACTTGACCTGGATGCATCCAGTCATCTAAGTTCCATAATTTTTAATTGTTTGGGAAATGTGGAGCTGATTTTTGTTTAGTGCACAATAGATGGGCATAGGTCATAGATGACTATAGAAAATGAGAAATATTGACACAAATCTTGGATATTTAACTGCTTACAAAAGAGTTTTAGTGCACAGGCATGCATTACTTTTTGATTGTTGCTTCAAAAGCTCAACATCCAATTATGATTGTTAGTAACCATGTTTCAGGAAAGAACAGACCACATGTTGCCCTCTCTCTCTCTCTCTCTCTCTCTCTCTCTCTCTCTCTCTCTCTCATATTCTCAAAGCATATATACTATGTTTTCACAGCAAAAGATAATAAGTGCTGTAAATAAATGACTAAAATAAGTATCTACAAAAATTATAAGTATCTTGTCATGGTGAACTTTTATCTTTTTATTCATGTCTGAAGTATGGAAGCTGTCTGGATTTTTAAAATCCCCAATTAGAGTACACATTATATGTAATTACAACATTGCAATAAAACAGGCAAATCTCCTGCTATATAATCACAAAAAGCGTTTGTTAAATTCTCAAAATTAGTTTTAAAATAATATCATAATTTATTGATTGTATGATTTATTAAAATGTCAAGTAATAATGACAATAAATATTGAAGAGGGTCTAATTCTGGTCACTATTCACCACTAAGACTAACGAGAGTAAGTTATCTTAATTGTACACAGGGGGTAAACAGTAAAGCTTATGTAGTTTGGCTGGTATCAGGGGACAAACAGGGCCAGTGAAATGAACTGTATGACAAATGCTGGAACAAACAGTAAACAACTTTTAATCTTTATTGTATTTCATTTCAGATTGGAGTTTTACGATAAAAGTTCAGTTTCTGTTACTACTGAGCCAGAGTTCAAGATGGATATTCCAGGTCTAGATAAGTACAAGGATGCCCATGTCGGAATAACCAGCAATTTTCCCCAATTCACCATGGAAAGGTTGACAGAATACCTGTCTCAGTATTGCAAGGACTTTGATGCCAAGTGCAGAGACATGTATGAAGAGAGGTATTTGTGATGCTACAGAGTGTGTTCATGCCCAGAGAGAGGTTTGACATTTATCTTATCCATTGTATGGGCTGAAATAAGTTAGACCTCTCACTGGATGAAAATGGGGTAGTGCAAGAAGCTCAGTGTGAATGTGGTGCTGGACAAGGTCCCTCAGCTCACTGCAAACATGTTGTTACGGTCTTGTATGCAAGTTTCAGGTTTTCACAAGATGGAATCATTTTGTCAGACCAGTCGTGCACTCAGGTACTGCAGACATTTCATAAAGCAAAACCACACAAAGGTTCTCCTCTCAAGGCACATCACCTGCAGACCATTCGTGGAAATGATAGAACCCTGCAATTCGACCCATGCCCTACCAAATATCGTGCACAAGAATCCTACCCATATCATTTTAGAAATGTTTGTTTGAATTATAATGGTTCTACAAAGATGCCAGTATGCCATCTCTTCCCCCCAGCTAACATACCAGCACTTAGCGAAGATCATCAGTACAAGACACAAACCATGGAAGAAAATTTTCTCGAGAAAGAAAACTTAACACAAATTACCAAAGGCCAGGCTAACCTAATCGAGGAAGCAACACGAAATCAGTCCGCATGTAAACAATGGGGTGACAAGAGGTGCAAAAGACTTACTGCCTCAATGTTTGGTTCTGTCTGTAAAGCTACTGAAAGAAAGGACAAACAAGCCCTAGCTAGATCACTTTGCATGTGCAGGTCAATCCGCACTGCACCTATTCTCCATGGCATAAAATATGAGGCAGTAGCCTTAAATAAATTTGAACAATTAGAAGGTATCAAGACACAACCTTGTGGTTTATTTATTAGTAAGGAGTTTCCTTTTTTGGCAGCAACTCCAGATAGGATAATTAATGATACTATTCTTGTGGAAGTGAAATGCCCATATTCATGCAAAGACAATGTCATTAACCACAACACTCTACCTTACCTCAAGTTATCATCATCGGGCCTCACATTGGATACCAATCATGATTATTATTATCAGATTCAGGGACAAATGCTGTGCCCTGGGAGAAAGGAATGCAAATTTGTTGTCTTCACCATGAAGGAATTAATGGTTGGTTCAGTAATATTTGACAAGGACTTTGTAGACAAGATGGTCACTGAACTTAAAGAATTATTTGAAAGTCACTTCAAAGAAGCATTAATCAATCATCACTTTTACAAACAATATTACAGCTATGACTTTTGAAGTTTAGGATATAACATTACTGTATTCCCTATTCATCCTAGTTTTTATCTACAGTGAATGGAAGACAAATGCAAATATTGGGTTCACATGTTTTATTTTAATGGCATATTCATATTTTATAAGCAATCAAGAAAATCCACACAATCTTCAGAGTGCATAATAGTATGTCATTTGAATTCTTTTGAACTTGTATGTTAACTGTGGTCTGTATTTAAGTACATGTAGTAAAACACCGTAGTAACATCTGGCATCTTTGTTTTAATTCAACTTTTGTCACAGATTCAACTTAGAAGAACATCGATTAAAGATATTCATGTATGAGATACTTGAAAAATGATCAGAGTGAGATAGAATACTGTACATATTTTCTGAATTTAAATAAATGTCTTTGTTCTGAAAGAACCATATGTACTGATTTTGTTACACCATTCTACCGCAAAAACCAGAATAAGATGAGATGGTTTTCCAAACATTTAGTATTTTTTTTTACCAAACACATTTAAGCATGTCTAGGTACAATTCCATTTCTAAAGGAACACAAAGCGAAGCACGCCTTTATTATTTCTGTTGCCAGTGCAGATTCTGTATTATTAAGGGGTTGCACAAAATTTTGTATGTTTTTGCTAAACCAAGGATTCTTTCAACATGAACTCGTTTGCTTGCGATTCTTCTATCTTTTAGCACGCTTCTGGATGACAAACGATTCTTGGCCATGAAGAAACTTGGGATATTGATATGAATATTGAATGGAATGAAGATATCCTCTACATTGAAGCCCTTATCAGCCATTATTGAGTCCCCTGGATCACACATCGTAGTCAGTTTACTTCTTTCTGTCGATCGCTAGTAGAACCTCCATAGGCACTAGAAACATAGGAAACAAATCCACTAGGTGTGCATCCCACCAGTACGTTTACAGTACTTTATTTTTGTACATTTAAAATGTTGCTTGTTGTGCCAGTGGCTGTTTGGGTTTGAAAATTGGACACTCTGTACTATCCACTATCATCCTGGTATTGGGGTATTTTGCCTTAAAATCTGTAGGAGCAAAAAAATGAACTAAATCACTGGATGGCCACCAGTTGACCTCATTCCACTGGTGAAACATAAAATTTATCCATGTAACAAACACATTGGTAACCCCACTCTCAGTTAGTTTAAAAAGGCGACTGAGCTCAAAATTTGTAATGTGTTGTCGTAGTTTAATTAATGTAGAAAAAAACTGATCATCAATACTAGTGTCAGGTAATGTCCCATCATAGTAGTTGAGGTGATATGCTGCTGTACCTGAGGTGTCTAATACAAATTTAAAATTATGATAATTCTCCAGTCTGGTATAAAAATGTACACCCTGGGGATCATTCACTAAATTCTGGATACTAAACATTGGTTGATCACCACTTTGTGTCCCACAATCCCTTGTGCTGGTTTCTTCAGTCTGAGTTGAGGCAGGGATGTAGACTGGAACCACTGAAATAAAATTGTATTTGCATTTTGTGAATTTCAACATTATCACAGTCTTACAGAAATAACTATAATAAATTTTGCTACAACATTTGAGTTACAGGTTATAATTTACAGAAATTTCATTTTTAACAGTACATTTGGAAGTAAGATTTGGTTCACATGGAAGTGTTGAAATGGTACAGAGACTTAAAATGATCTGTTTGTGATTGACAAAATGTAATGCAAATGAACAAACAGCAAATAGGTTTTGTTAACAAAGTTTTCTTAGTTTTCTGATATAATGAATGGTAGTATTGGTGGTATGCACACCACCCTTTTATGTGGCAGATGGAGGGTAA